>JAIUZE010003084.1:0-54473 GCA_022085475.1 Heliosperma pusillum | reverse complement strand
CATGAAATCTCGCAGAAATTCCAAATACGAACTCGGAATTTCCAAATACGACTCGAAACAATAAATTCTATTTTAAAACTTAACTTTGCTGAAAAGTATTCGTAAAACATTTTTACTAGAAAAATTGGGTACTTTTCGGGTTGTTACATAGTGTGGGAACAAAAAGCACATTGTTAAGAGCGAGGGTTTTCCCTGAGGTAAGTTTCATAAGGATCTTGCCTTTTCCATTAATAGGAGCGGAAGAAGAGTTGCCCATAAAGACACATTCACCATTGTTAACTTCTTCAAACTCGGAAAACAGCTCCTTGTTTGAACATAAATGCCTTGATGCCCCAGTATCCAAAATCCAATCAACAACATTAACAACCAGATTAGCCTCTACTATGACCGCATCAATGACATCTTGGTTTTCGGCAAGATTGGCTTGAGCACCATTCTGACCAATCGGACCGCCTTTCTTTTGAGGACATTGATACGTCTTATGCCCAGTCAGACCGCTTACATAACAAGCAAAGTTCCCCGGTTTCTGAATATTCTAGATAGGTTTGTGGAACTTTCCAGTCTTGGCTTGACCCGGTTTGTTGTAAACAAACTTACCAGATTGATTTTGACCCTTGGACGGCCCCTGACCGAATTTGATCTTACCCTTTCCCTTAGACTTGTCCAAATTCGAAGAACCTCCAGTTTCAACAATGTTAGCCTTAACAGTGTTAACAGATTTCATAACTAGCTTATCTTTAAGACGATTGGCCTCTTCAGTACGCATATGACCTATCAATTGTTGAAGAGACAAATCCTTTTTCTTATGTTTAAGATGATTCCTATACTCACTCCAGGATGGGGGGAATTTTTCCAGCAACACATTAGCCAAAAAAACTTCATCTAGTTTCATGCCCTCATTAACAACATCAGCACAAAAATTCTCATACTCATGAACTTGATCCATAATAGGTTTATCATCTACCATAGAAAAATTTAACCACTTTCCAACCACATACTTCTTTTTTCCAGCATCATCCGAACCATATTTTTTCTCTAACGTCTCCCAAATAAATTTAGCAGGTTTATGAACCATGAATAGGTCGAACAAAGTGTTAGTCATGTGATTTAGAATGTGACACCTTGCTGTTTTATTATCCTTGTCATATTTTTTCAAAGACTCTTCATTTTTCTTAATAATAGCAGCAAGGGGAGGAGTTTCTTCAACAGAATTAAGAGTAATCGGAATAGGCGCATCAGAAAACAGAACATAATCGACATCTAGTTGTTCGAAAAACATAAGCAGTTTTTGAGACCATCTTTTATAATTATTGCCATCTAAAGGCTCCAGTTTAGACAAATCAGGAATAGTCTTATTGGACACAACAACCATTGTTACGCAGAAAATAATAGTTTTCAAATTGTTAGAAAAGAAGAGAGTAACAATGGAAAGACTTATTGAGTTATAGAACTTGTAGTGCCGTGGTAATATCCACTGACTTGAAAACTATTACGACACGACGGAGGTGGTAACCGATTCACGCCGGTAGTTCCCCAAGGTTCACAGTGCAGCACCCGTACATCACCACTAGCGTATGAGAGCTTTGGAACTTTAAGTAACCAAACCCAGGAACAGAAGACATATTGTATTTTATTTAGAGAGGAGAAGAATAAATGTTTATGGTGATTTGAACAGGAAGACAGACTAGCTATTTATAATGGCAGAGATTCTTTGACTGTCATAAGGTGTAGGTGCAATGTATTTGGACGCAAAAGACTAAACACACACAGTAGCAAAAAGAAGGCTACGCCCGCACCGCAGGTGCTCTACCAAGACCCGAGAACGGGCCCGGGCCCGACCCGACGTGGCGCGCGCGTGTGTGTGTTTGGTCCAATCCACAAGCCCATACACCTATACAAAACTTCTTTGTATATATCACACTTGAGTATACAAAGTCAAGTACCATATAAAAGCTAGAAGAAGAGGGAGTTCTCCACCTATGTGGGATTGCCAAGTAAAACAAGAGAAGCTTGTTGAGCCATCAAACCCAACAAGATCGTCATACGAGTTAAATTGATTTTATAAAAATTGGTCACCAAAACTCATTTTTGATAAAATAATATTTTAATTTTAATAAAATAAAATAATAAAAATGAGGCAAACTTGGAAAGAAAAATAAAATAGGGTCGTGAATGGGTGATATATGAGATCTCATACGAAATCGAAATGTTCCGCCAATCTACATTTGGTTCCCTCCTAATAAAAAATGAAAAGCCAAAGTTAGATTTGATAAAATTCAAAAGCAAAGGGTTCCCTCCAAATCTGAATCGATTCAAAAAAACACGGAAGATTTCAACCCCAGAAAGCTTCCACGACACACCATTCTCTACCCCCGTCTTTTCACATAAATACCCTTTCCTCCTCATTATTCCCCACCTTCCCTTTCCTCCTCATTATTCCCCACATCTCCAATCCAATCCTCCTTTTATTATTTAGTCTTAGCAATGTCTACCTTCAATTCCCCCGTCCCTCTTAACTCCGTCGCTTCTGACGCTGCCTCCGGTGAGATTCACGTTATTGTGGGTCCCATGTTTGCCGGTAAAACTACTGCCCTTCTTCGCCGGGTCACTTCCGAAACCACCAACGGAAGGTTACTTCATCTTCTATCTACGGAGTATTAATTATCTACTCCTTTTTACTATAATTTGTGCTACAAACCTCCTTTAATTATTATTACTTTAAATTTTCTGTTTTTAAATAATACTCTCTACCCCCCTTTCATTTTTTAGACTCTAAGGAGTGTATTATGTCACGGCTAAGAATCAAACCCCTAACCTCATTGTTAGAAGAGCCCCACTTTTCCATCCTTATCTTAAATCAATTTATGAATTTAAGTCAAATGTTTGATCTTCCCGCCTTTTCCCTTAAGCAAATATTCCATGTATTGTGGAACGTTAATTTTTAGTCTTTTTTATTTATTTTATTTCCTGTATAAATCAGTGTGGATTTGTAAACTACTTTACCAATGTAATATCAAATAGGGTGTTCTAATTGCAGAATGTTGATCTATCAGAGTTTTTTCAACAAGTTTTTATTTATTTACTCCGTATTTTTTTATTATGGTTGCTGGGTTGTGTTTCAGAAAAGTAGCAATGATAAAATCGAGTAAAGACAACCGATATGCGAAAGATTCAGTAGTCACACACGACGGGGCTAAATTTCCTTGCTGGGCTCTGCCGGATCTTGCCTCTTTTAAGGAGAAATTCGGTCTCGAAGAATACAATCAGGTATATCATATTTTCCCAATACTCTCTTCACTTTTCACCTATGCCTTACTTATATATGATGAATGAAGCAACGGTGGAGTTTTGTTAAGCACTTGATCAAATTAGGGAAGTCAGGTTAAATTTGCTGCTGTGTTTAATTGTAAATGCTAATGTTGTTTTATTGGTTTTCTTTAACAGTTGGATGTGATTGGTATCGATGAAGCACAATTCTTTGAAGACTTGTATGAATTCTGCTGCATCGCTGCTGAGAATGATGGGAAGATAGTTGTCGTTGCTGGGTTGGATGGTGATTACCTAAGGTCTGCAATTGCGCAACCACACTTATACTTCTTCTCCATTTGCTTGAGTTACTCAATCATTCAAATTAGTATTGTCGTTGTGAGTCTTATGTTGATTGTATTGTTGGCTACAGGAGAAGTTTCGGGTCAGTGCTAGATGTAATCCCACTTGCTGACACCGTAACCAAGTTGACAGCAAGGTGCGAGCTGTGTGGCAAGCGAGCCTTCTTCACATTGAGGAAGACAGAGGAGACTAAGACAGAGTTGATTGGTGGGGCTGAATCATATATGCCTGTTTGTCGCCTGCATTACGTCAATGGCCAGGCAGTTATTGGCACTGCACGTGCAGTGATTGAAACTAGCAAAGCTCCTCAGGATATTTCAGTTGTGCACACAGCCTGTGTTCAGTCATGAACTGTTGAATACTGGACTGGCGTTTGGGGCCATGCTTTCTATGTTACCTTCAACTACTATAACTAAGTGTATTTTTCCCTATTAGTGTTTTCCGCTCAAGTTATCCTGCTATGGATAACTTGTTTGTAGATAGGAATCATGGAAAAGTATGTCAATTTTTACTATCATGTGTGGGACTAAGATCCCGTTGTTACTGGAACGCATTCGTCTAACCAAGATTAATCAAAATATCCTCTATTATTATGATGCTAAGATTGTGTAGATTTAACTACTTTGTTTCACTGTGAAATGAGGCTCCAGCATCAGTAAAAAAAAGAGACGTTTAAAGTTGAGACAAATTCAATCTCAGTATCAATACATATTCGGCTGACGATGGCAAATTTTGTAACTGCTAATTTTTCCATTACCTTGTATGTGCAATGCACTGATTAATTAATTAAGATTCATTCAAACAAACATTTGCTTATAATTCATCGTATATACAAGAAAAAAAATACATAATTGGATTAGTTAATGTAGGACTTTACTGCACTAAAACAGTGGCTAATTCAAGTCATTAAAATGTTCAATTAACAAGATGATCAGACTATAAAGAACATTTTTACGGGTTGTTATCACCGCCATTAGCATCGACATCCTCATCGATTACTTCATCAAAGAAAGGGTCCATAAGGAGTTGGGCAGCAGAGGGCCTCGCCCTAGGCTTAGCAATGCAATTGTCGATGAAAGCCTTCACTTGTGGGTCTTTAACATTGTCAAGAGACATGGGCTTGATCCCAGAGGTTACTTTCTTATAGATCTTGCCAATGCTATTGCACTCTCTATAAGGGATCTCCATTGTCACCATCTCTAGCAAACACATCCCAAACGAGTAAATATCCACCATCTCTGTGTAGTCTTCCTCATATAGTTCTGGTGCCATGTACTCTGGTGTCCCCAGTATTGAGTGTGCTACATGACTTTTCCCTGTTATTGCTGCCAGCCCGAAGTCACCTATTTTGACCTATATTAATAGACATCAATTATCTGGTTAGCGAAGATTTAACGAATTACGAAAGATGCGTGTTGGAAATGGTCATAGCCCAAATAACACGGGTTTTGAAGGGCGTGATAATGACTTAATCGAGATAGAGTACACAACATTTATAAGTTGTCCGAACACCAATTGATCTAGACTCATACCTGACCTGAATAACCTGTTTGCGAAGAATATCAAAATTTAGTACAGACAGACATATGAACCCATATATATTTGTATGTGAAAAAGCGTCTGCAACGTAATTTTTATGTCCTCACAATAAACAAGAATACATACATACCTCACCAACATTGCCATTAATAAAAATATTGCTGCAGTTAAGATCCCGGTGAATAATGCAAGGATCATGAGTATGTAGATAGTCCAAACCCTTAAGCAACTGCTTAGACCATTTCTTCAAGGCTTTGATCGACACCTGACGGTGTTTCTTCCGATACTCCCTCAAGTTCCCTGAGGTACAAATCTCAGTGATGAAGTTCAGTGTGTTCCTCCCTACATCCCTCCAAACATGGTTCAATCTTATGATGTTTTTGTTGCTCAAATTGCTTAGCAACTTAACCTCGGAGAAAAGGCGGTCAATGGCTGCCAAGTCATCACTGAAGTTCCTAAGCTTGACCTGATTCCAAGCAACCTCAATGCCTTCCTCCTGGTCAAATGCCCGGTAGACTTTCTTGACTGCCCCTGCCCCGAGCAGGTCATCATAGCGGCCATATCGACCAGTGGGGTCCAGCTCTTCAAACGCTTCGTTGTCACCCACTGCTGGATTTACTGTCTGGCAAGGCATCGTCTAATGATGTTGACAAATTTGCAGCGTCTATCAAAACATAGAAAAAAATTAGTTACTTGATAATTTTGTAGATTCCATAAGCATTACTGAGGTTGTACGTATTTACTTGACATACAGTCGTAACTCGTAATAGTAAGGACATGCATCAATGCATGAACAACACTACATACAGCAGCATTAACCAATATATACGTACACCTCTGAAACATTGCAAATTCAGTAAAACTCATAAGTCTGTTATAAAAATATAAGAAGACAATATATAGCAGAAAAGTACGTACCTGTATTCGATCTGAAAGAGTAAAAACAAAAGACGGTGTTTTGGAAGGGAAAATAAGATGAAAGAAATGTGTGAATGAAAACTAAGAATGTGGACAATTCAACTTGTATTTAAACACTACCTTAGATTGTTCACTTCGTAGGTTTCTTTTATACGCCACTTCCTACAATTTGTCAACCCTCTACCCACTATTCCTTCCAACATCTTGTTTCTACTCCTAGTAATAAATACACCTTCGGTTATACTTTAGTTTTTAAGGTGTCTCCTTCTTTTGTTTAGTATATTTGTAATGGATACTTTAATTTTATGATTGATGTAATATTATTCCTTTGTTTTCCATATCACTACTCACAAATAGTCATGAGCCCTCTCGTTTGTCTTTGTGCAAAAAGTAAAGGTACAAAATAACCGGAACACAACGAGTATTGGGTATATAAACGAAATAACGAATCTATGAACAAAAGCTCATATGGATATTAGTTTGTGAGTGGAAATTCCTAATTTACAGACTTTTATGTGAGACTACAATTCATAGAGTATACCACCCGTTGTAGTACAATTGATGGTGTAGCTTCTGAGTTGTATTATAAAGTATAGGACGATATATTGTATCAGACTCATTGTAATCATATATTATATTTCTTCCGTCTTGTAATTAGCTACTTCTACATGGGAATTGTTGTGTAGATTTCCCATGTTTCTTGTTTTCTTCATAGGTTGTTGGGAAGATTACATAGCCTTGTATATATTGACGAGTTTGCCCGAGACTGGCTTACTTAGATGCAAACCCGCAAGTGTTCCCATGGATGAGAAACATGGGCTTGCACGGGCCTCTGACCCTTTTCTAGCCGATAGCATGAAGTATCGCCATCTTGTTGGTAAGCTTATTTATCTTACCCTCACTCGTCCGGAATTGTGTTTCTAGGTCCATAATTTGATTCAGTTCATGCAAAAATCAACAAATTCTCAATGGGAGGCGACTTTACGTGTTGTCCGTTATAGCTTGCAAAGGTATCAAGTACTCTCTCTGTTTCGGCCAATTGTTGTCCTTTTATTTTGGCACAAAGACAAGAAATTAATATGTGACCATTTGTGGTTATACTTAGTGGAGAGACAATAGTCCAAATGAGAGATCAATTATTAATAGAAAACATTCTTAATATTGAAATGACGACAATTGACTGAGACAAAAAAAAAGTTAGGACAACAATTGAGCGGTACGGAGGAAGTATCAACTGCGGATTGTTAGGTGTTTGATATTTCTTCTTGTACAAAAAACAAAAACAAAAAAGAAGAGTGTTCAAGTTGCTAGAAAGCAGGAGATATAAGAAAATAAAGACGTCGAAAATTGATGTTGAATCCAGTTTCATACATATTCCGTGAGCAATAAATTTAAAGCAAACAAACAAGAAATTACTCGCCCCTCAATTTGCTTTTTCTTGGCATCAGCGTGAATACTAGTGATTTACGGTCCAGGTTACTCTACTTCTTCATATTACCTCATATACTCATGTCCGATACTTTATATTCAGGTACCGACGTACCGTTATGATATTTTAGCCAAAAACATGTACACTCATAAAAATAATAGTTAAATGAAATTGTACATGTCATCTACATACTTTCTCGCAGATGTCTGCCAGTTTAGCGGATAAAATCATAAGGAATGATACTCATGTCTTGGGATCAAACATCGTCAACATCATGTTCTCTCTCTTGACGCCAAAATAACCTATCTACTTTCTTCAATTCCCTTAACATAAGTTTGGTTATTTAACTTACTCCTCAAAAACAAAAAGGTCAAGTTAAACGGAGACTTTACAATGCAAGGATGACATTCATGGTTTCATTTAATCCCTTAAAATCAAGGCATCTTTATTAGGAAGAAAGAGTCAACTTAAAAGGAGTTGTTGCCTTGCAGTGTAAGTTTAAAATTAATGAAATCCAAGAGTAAAATGATGAATAACATGTGAAACCACTTTGATGCAGTTATAAGCATGCTTCACAACTCCTCCCTAAGATATGGATAATATATGATTCGCCAACAAAGCACCCTCTGTATCGATGAAAAATCGATCACTCTATATTCAATTGGATTCACTACATTTACCTGAGACACAAACTTTACGAAACAGACAAGTCGAAACGGCGTGTATGTCAAATGAATCGAAGTGAAGATAGATAAATATCGGAAAACATAGACAAGTTCAGGCATGCAAAGCAAAATTAGGTTTGGCATATAGCCATATATAAACCAGTCCGAACTAGGATTTCATGTTATGGCAAAGGTTGACTAGCAGCAAAGAGAAATGCTTCTAGCTAGTCGCTACACTCGTTAGTCGTTACTCCCCATATCTCCATTAGTTGTACTGTAGTGTTCAATCAGACCGTTCAAAAGGATTGAATGAACACAATTTCCCTATTTTAAAAACACAAGAGATGTTTCTAAATAACCCATGAAGCCCTTGCAACCATTGCCACCAATTCCTACTTTACAATGTACAAAATGTAAGCCATATAGAGAGCCTCTAAGATCCAAGAATACACAGAAGGGGGTAAAGATAGACGAGATTCAAAACCGCATACTGTCCCTGAAGTTTTCTAGCTGTCGGGTGCTCCAAACCTCCGAATTGACTTTTGACGAAAAACTACAGCAATATTTATGTAAAAGGCAAAACCAACAAAAGTAGGTAGATATAAACTAATAAAAGTAGCACTTCATTGTCCAAATTATTCTAATTCCATACATGATTAATAGATCCTCAGGCCTCAACCTTACTATATGGTGTCAGAAAAGCTTCTGACTCATCTACCGCTAGTGTTTCAATTAGCCAAGACTTTCCAGTCTTTGCAGCACTTCCGCTGAAACATTGATCATGGCAATATCGTCAACCTTCATTTTAACAAGACTAGTCGAGTCGAAGGTTTATAACAAAAGAGTAGATAGCACTAATAAAACTCTAAGATCCTTTCAAGATACTCAAATATGGTGTCCTGTAACTCTGTAACTATATCAATATGTAACAAATATATTTCAACAACTCTTCAGGGAAATTCCGCATTCCAAGTACTAAGAACATTATCCAGAACCAGTCAAAAATCTCCCTCTTAAATGAAAGGTTAATTTGACGAGGCTATTTAAAACAGAGTTCTTTTAACAAAGTATCCACAAATAATCCAAAGCACAGCCAAAGAACAACTATTCAGTTTTACCGTTACATGAAAGGTTACCTTAGATGAGTAGGGCAAACAACAAACATGAAAACAAACTAACTCATCCTAGCACCCTTTTATAGCTTCCAGGATTTTCAACTGGGCCGCGGAACTATGCTGGAAACCTACCGAAGTCCTTGCCTCCCAATAAGCTTGCTCACGAGTACAAAGTAAGCTCTTCTTACTTCACATTGCACACTAACAAACATTTTTAGCAACCACCGGAAAAAGACTAAACCCCGATTAGTTTTAACCAGTAAAACAAAAGAGTACACATTCCGCCTCTACTAGACCGCAATTTCAGTAAATTTCATTGACATATAATGATACACTCTCAGACTCTAACAATGATTTCCCCCACTAGTAACTCCATAAAAGAAACAAAGTCAGATAACTTGCATGCGGCTGTTTTTTAGGGTAGCTATCAACCCAAGACAGATTCCTGTCAATTAGTTTTCAGATACAAGGTACTCACAGATGCTTCTATGAGAAAAACGAACTATCAGGTAATCCCTCTGTCCCGCTCATTAGTTTACCTTTGCTTTTGGCACAAAGACTAAGGAGAGGGGAGGGGACCATTTGTGGGTAGTGGTATTGGACGACAAGTGAACAATAAAGCAATTATATGATCAAATTACCCATTAAAAGCATGCCTAGTATCGAAAGGTAAACAAATGAATGAGACACCCAAAAATGGAAAAGGTAAACAAATGGCAAGGACGGAGGGAGTAGTATTTTATGATATGTTTGGAGGTAATCGTAACACAAAGCGGTAAAAATTTTAACTTCCTAAGAAAAAACATTGCTGTGATGAAGAACATCTTAATTTGATTAAAGAGAGGTCGAAAACTGAACTGACAAAAAGCACGACGACTTTCTAGATATCATCCTTAAACCATCACGTAATACAAGCAGCAATTAGCAAAAAATAGTGAACGTGATTTTAAATACTTGTATCAATATATTCAAGATCCAGGTTCCAAACCATTACAGATGAGTAATGCAAACCATTTCCCATAACACAAAGATTTACTGTATAATAAGCGCCTGACAAGCTATAACTAAATGACTACTATGGAGGCTAATTCATAGTTGTCATTGAAATTTTTAGCATTATTGAAACAACTCACTATTTCTTCTCCTCTCCAGCATGTAAGAAATTCGAGAAACAAACATACATCCTAAGTACACAAAACATGATCAAGCAATGTAATTTGTAGGTTTGTGCCGCAATGAAATACAGAGTATCATATAAAAATCTTGCGACAAGCCAAAAGAGTATGATGCATGCACCGAACGTTGAAAGGCAGGATTAACAAATAAATGATGTAAGAAATATGACACTCTTATAAATTCGAAGAAAAGGAATCATTAGGTAGCAGTTACAGATGCCAGAGTACAAGAGGATTATTCATACCCTCAGATTAATGTACATGAAAGTCACAGCTAAGCACAAACATATCACCAAGGAGGATTAGAACCTTCCCTCACAGAAGGTGACCTGGAGCCAGTGCTTAGATCTCTTCCAAGCCTTGAAATGCTCCTTCCTGTTTTCGGTGTACCCAGACCAGGACTGTTGCCTCGATAACTAGCACGAAGAGACTCATCAACAGACCCTGACGACTTTGCCATTGCATTCCTCATGAACTTTTGAGCGGCAGGAGAAAGAGTCTTAACATTAGGACTAGCACTTCCACTCCTCAAAGGTGAAGGCAACGGTGGCTTCTGATACATCATCGTCCTTTGCTTAATTTTACGCGCAGCCTCCCTCGACAAAGAGTGAGCCTTAACATCCCTCGAGGGAGGGCAAGGAATTTTAAAATGAGGCCCATCACCACTCCCTCCAATATCAAGAGGAGTATCCTCTAGATCCAACCTCAACGGTGTCCCCTCGATCTCACCCCAAGTGATAAACGGCGACTCATCCACACCAGGAGCAGGTGAAGGTGTCCTCACAAAACTAAACCCATTCTCCGCCTTCTTCTCCGACTCCACATAAAATTTATTTGGAGTCTTCCTCAAATCCTCCAAATCGTATCTCCTAGCTTTATCCCTCTCCCTTTCAGCCATAACTGGAGTGGCCCCAGCAACAGACGTATACAAAACCTCAACCCCCTCGTCATCCGGCCTAGACTCCAACATCTTGCCATGAAACCGAGTATTATACCTATCAACCTCCTTAGTCAAACCCTTTAACCTATGGGCCCTCTCCTCCTCCGTCAACGCCACCTCCCCTCTATCCGCAGGATGGTACATGAGCAAATTCTTAGCCCTATACTTCCACCCATCCAACGTACTAATGGGTTGGTCGGACGTACCGTACCCGTCCGTAATCCTATCCCTCTTAACATCCTCAATCCCTTCAACCCCTTGATCACCCTCCTCACTCTTCTCCCCTTCTAACAAATACCCAAACCTCTCCTTTCTTTTCCTATTAACCCTCTCAATAATCTTATTAAAACTATGATTATCTTCACTAGTATATCTCATACAAAAATCATCCAAGCTCAAATTCACATTAAACCCATTATTACTACTACCACTGTTATCATTACCCACATCAGAATTCGTGGAATTAGCATTAATAAAAGAAGGGGTAGGATCAAATTCAAAGGGAGTGGTGGAATTACGAATCAAACTAGAACCGGGTGTCGTAAATTTACCTTGAAAAGTGTTGGAACCGCGGCGACGCTCGAGAATCTTCAATTGGGCGTCGCGGATTAAGACGGGATCACCCGATTTGACAGCTTGAAGCCAATCAAGACGATCACGGAGCTTGGGGATATCAGGGAAGTAATCGCGCTCGATAATCTTTTCGATTGCGGCGACATAGGTGTCTTCATCGAGCACATGAGGGGTTTTTCTTGAGGTTTTTGGTAGTGGCGATGGTGATGCGGAGGAGAGAGAAGTGGTGGTGTTTGTGGCGGCGGGGGTGGTGGTTGTAGGAGTTGGTGAAGGGGATGCGAGATGGCGTGGGGAATTACCAGGGGAGAGAAGCATTGCGTTGTCGGAAATTAGGGTTAGGGTTAGGGTTAGGGTTAGGGTTAGGAATTTGGGGAAGAATGTTTGGTTTTGGAATAAGAAGAAGGATTATTATTGGAAGACGCGGTGGTGAAGGGATCAACTGTGAATGTACAGCGATGAGTCGGCGTGTTTTGTATTGACCAACTATTTAACTCCAAAAACTCCCAACAGATACCGATTACCGAGTATTTCACTTAAGTACTCAATCCCTAGTGTTTTCCTCGTTCATATTTCCATTTTCCTCCTCTCTTCTCGATAGGGTATTCATAAATCCACCAATTATTTTACTAATGTCACGATAAAGTTATCGTGGCATTATAAGAATGAGTCGTGACATTATGATGTGTTTGGATAGAAAGATTTGGAGGGAAAATATGGGTAGTGAAAAAGATTGATTAAAATTGATTGTTTGATTAGCAAAATGAGGGTAAAGGATTTGGAGGGAAGGAAAATGGATCAACAATTTCCCTCCTCCAATCCAAATTATTTCTACACCAATGTAGGCATGATTTGAATGGGAAATGACCTCTTTCATTCTTCATCCCCTTCCCTTCCCTTCCGTCCCTTTCCCTTCCCTCATCCCCTTCCCTTCTCTTCTCTCCATTTTTGCTATTCAAACACACCCTAGGGTATTCCCTTTTTTCTCTGGTGAAATTGGAACAATATAGAAAATATTAGCATGGCCCTGATGCAAAGATGACATGAAAATAGAGGAATTCGAATGTCAAATATAAAAATGTTGAGTAAATTACATATTTAGTACGGTGAATTATAATAGAATCATAATCGATATTTTTTTAAATAAGAGGAAGATATTAGCAAATTACACAAGTTTGTGCCTACTTAACTCGTTATGTTCTTAAGCCGAGCCTGAACTCAAGTTGAGCTAACACGAGCCAAACTTTGACCGAGCTGCTTTGCGAGCGGTCCCCTAGTAGAGTTGTGGTCAGTATTAAACTTCCTTTGCATCTTTGTATCAATCTTATTGGCCTGAAGATTACTTGTATTTATGATGCAATCTCTGTCTATTGAAAGACAAATGGCTCGGTTGCAGTTCATGTGTTGGAGCCTTATTATCTGTTTTTTTTTTCTCATCTTCAGAAGATTATCAATACTTTTTAGAGAGACAAGCCCTAAACATTGAGGGTCTCCGTCTTGTGCTCAGGCCCGCTTCGTACTCCACTACTCCAGATAACCTGCTTTTTCATATTGTTCCCCTATGGATCCGTGTCAAGGGCCTTCCTTTCCATCTCATGAACACGTTTGTTGTTGCTTATCCCCTTTCCCATGTAGGTGATATTTTTGAAGAAAAATTTGTCCCTAATTTTGTCATAGTGAAGGTGTGGATTGACTTATGCCTCTGATCCCTGGATGTTTTCTGGCTCTCAATGGTATGGAACATGTTTGGGTTTCTTTTTCTTATGAATGCCTCTTCCGTTTCTGTAAAACTTGTGGAAATATTAGCCATCGAGTATCTATATGCCCTTCTGGAAGGTAGCTGGTGTAAAGGGAATCAAAGCTCGGGTTGATGAGCTTGCGGGCCGAGGTTTGGTGGAATTACATGGTCTTCCCGGAGCCGGATTCTACACAACTGCCGTACATGGGCTTCCTTCTCGTTTGAAGTATCTTAATTCAGACATTAACATTGTCTCGGGTTTTGATGATGTCATCATTGACTCTGGTGGGACACCCCCAATTTTTCCTTATCTTCTTCGAAATCTGATAATGAAGATGAAGATACGATTTTCAGCACCACTCCTTCGGATTTCATGGTACATGAAGACCTCTCTCGTGAAGTCCTCTTTAAATCACACTCTCTAATTCGTGGTACCAACCTGTTCCTCAGTTAGGATAATTAACTTGAACTTTAATATGATTTAAGTATTGTTTAGTGGTTTTAAAATGTTATTATCACGCATTTTCGTAAAACCGAGTATTCGATATAAATTTAAATAGGGCGATTTGGCACGTAAATTGAGCATGTTTTATACATATTATGATGCTGCATTTTGAATGGATGAATGTCATTTTGGATTTATGTAATTTTGAATTATGTAATTTATCTTAGTATGGCCTTAGTTTTAATCAATATTGCCCGTAATGTAATGGAATAATGATTCGGTTCTATTTTTATGTGATCTCGCATCACTTTTATTGTAATATTTTAATTTTACAAATGTATAATAAGAAAGTCTTGTAATTTTATTACATATTTTGTAATCATTTGTAATTCCGGAGTTTCCTAAAGATGGTGCCATTCGGAAAGGCGTTTTGAAAGAGTTGGTGTCCTTGGGAGGCGTGCTTATCAAGTTCAAGGGACCAATGAAGTTGGTTTTCGAATTCGTAATAGATTATTTGATTTCTATTAGGAAGGCCATACTAGGAGATTTATTATTTGCTTGCATTTTATTTAATATATTTGCATGCATTGCCAAATCGCCATAACATGACATTTTACTTACGTCGGGTAAGTGGGGTAATAAAAGGTTATTACATCAAAATTTGGGTTGAGCTCAACGAAAATATTCGCGACTGTAGCCGCTAGGGCAGAGCACGGATCGGATATCCGATCCGAATTCGATTTTCGGATCGGATATCCGATACGAAAAATTGAAAAGTTTACTATCCGATATCCGATCCGAACTAGTTTGGATATCCGATTTTAATATCCGGAAAAATCGGATCGGATATCCATATATCCGATAACTGATCCGAATTCTGATAATCTAGATTTATTTATTTCGTAAATACTTGGTGTTTTTTTCGAGAAGAAAAGAAGATGACGCCAATTAGTTTTCCAACTAGTTACTTTAATTATATATTATCTTGAAAATTGAACAATGATAAAATTTCATAAAATAATTGAAGTAAATTAGTCATTAATTTTGTGTATCAATGTATCATTCAACTTAAAACAGGCTTGGATCTATAACTGAAAACACACAAATCAAAATAGCTCAACTTAAAGAAAAAACCTAATACATTAATTGAAAAATCAGTAAATTTGTACTAGTTCTTGAAACTTAGACAACTTTAAATAATTAGGGTTCATATTCTAGTAGTGGCTTTGTTGGAGATGGACATGGGATCCCAAATTTGGGCTGAGAGGCGAAGACATCGACCTTGAAAGAAGAATCCGGCGACTCAACTGAGTACAAAAAAGTGAACAAACTTCCTAGTACTAGATAATTGAGATGATAGTTGACTGAACAACAAAAGCTAAATTAGAAACTAGGAAGGAAGACAGCAAGTTTAAGAGTACTAGAAAAGTTTGGGGAAACTGAAGAGATAGGATATGATAGAGAAAGGAGAGATACAAAAATAAAATAGGGTTTGTAAATTGTAAAGTTAGTACGCAAGAAATAATGAGGAGTTTACAAAGTACTCTTCCATATAACCCTTAAATCATTTCATCACAGCAAGCTTAGGCCCATGGGCCTCATACAAACGAGAGAAAAAAATAAGAATGCGCCATTTCGGATCGGATCGGATATCCAATTTTTTTGACACGGATATCCGTATCCGATCCGATATCCGAAAATTTCGGATACGGATATCCGATCCGAACCACTTTTTGGATCAGATATCCAACTTTTCGGATCGGATACAGATCGGATATCGGATCGGTTTGGATAATCGGATTTTTTGCTCAGCCCTAGTAGCCGCATGTGTTCCGGGCTTAAGATAAACATTAATGTATAATTTTATCGACCGAGAGTTCTAAAAGTAGAATCGATAAAAGAGTTAATCCACCGAATTATATTAATTAGGGATGAATCGGCTCATCGTGCCCAAGTTGATATGAATTTGGATATCGGAATCATTTATTATAGTTGCGTTAAATTGTTTACAAGTGTTTTAAAACGATAAATGTTGACGTTGCCTTCATCTCCAATTTTATAGTCTAAACTTGTTTATTCACAATAGTATCTACCCTCCCACCACCCGCACCAACTCTTACCACCGTGTCTTGGCTTAGATCCTTTTGGATCGATGCAAACTCGAAAAGAATGGTTCTAATTTCGCGGATTGGAATGGGCAACTTCGCCTAGCCACCAAAGGTGATAATAAGCTTAGTTACCTCACCAAGGCTTCTCCCACCACTCCTAATTAGGGATGGCAACGGGCCGGATCTGGACAGGGTCCAATAGGATCCAGATCCAGATCCACGACATGAACACTGGATCCAGATCCGACCCAGATCCGGCGGGTCTAAATTTTCCAGATCCAGATCCAGATCCGTACCCTACGGATCCGGGTAGGATCCGGGTTACCCTACGGATCTTCTATACAAATATTTAAATTAAAAAAAAAACCAAAAGAGTGATAGTCCAGTAGCAAATTTACCATCTTAATATTCATGAATTCAACACATAGGCACTTTGGCAATGCCACTTTGAATGGCACTAGCTTTAAAACCTTTCTTACAAATCCAAGAGTTATAATTTTACAAACCAAAGTCTTATAAAATGAAAATCCCACAAAATAAAAGTCGTCTTACGAAATATAACTTAAAAAATAACAAACTCCAACAAATACGAAGTTCTACAATCAAGCTCAAAGTCGTACAATTAGTTAACACTTGAAACTTCTTCAAAATCATCTTCCTCCATATCTTCATTAGCAATATCATCAACATCCTAATGTAAAAAAAAACACACCAAATAAGCATATACAAACAAGTAATTAAAAGTAACTAAATTAGAAATATAAGTATTAAATAACAAAGCTAAGTAATAAAAACTCACCATGTCAATTATATCAATTATTTCTCCTTCAAAATCCGAATCTTCATTGATGTTAGAACACCCACTAGTTCCCTCCATTTCACCTTTCAAAACAAATATCCAAACATAACTTAGCATTACATACAAATAGTTTACAAATCAAATAAAATTAAAACTTGACAATTAATTAACTATACCATGAATACCTTGCATTTTCCAATTTTGCAAGCACATTAACGCTTCCACGGTGTTAGCATGAAGCCTTGAGCGCTGTGGACTTACTACCCTTCCTTCCATACTAAAGGCACTTTCGGAAGCCACACTAGAAATCGGAATTGCAAGAATATCCTTGGCATTTTTTCTTAATGTAGGATACTTATGATTCATTTTCCACTAACTAAGGACGTCAAAGCTAGCATCCTCCGGCTCCGTGTGGTCCTCTAGGTTGTTTGAGAAATCAAGCAAGCAAGCGATGAAATCAATTTTGTGATTCATTTTCCACCAACGAATCACAAAATCAAGCAAGCGATGATTCGCTCACGAAATTGCACATGACCCATGAAATCAAGCAAAAGATGAGGGTTGTTTGAGAAATTGCACCTGGGTTCGTTGTTGACTTGTTGATAAACTGGTGTCGAGAAGAGATGGCTGGCAAAAGACGGAAGGCGAATGGCGTTTGACGGCTGGGTCCGGCTGGGTTGATTGAGAAGTTGAGGAATGATCTTATTAGGGTTGGTTTGAGAAGTTGAGGAATGAGTGCGTATGTAATTGTCTGTGTAATTGTGTGTATAGTGGGCTTTGTGTAATTGTGTGTATAGTGGGCTAGTTTAGTGCGTATGTAATTGTTTCTAATATTTTGCTTTTTTTTTTATTAGTAATGTTAAAACGGGTCCTAGGGTCGGATCCGGATCTTGACAATCAGATCCATATCCAGACCCGTTTTCAAATCAGTGGATCCGTATCCGATCCATATCCACAGGGTCCAAAAATTTGGGATCCATATCCTATCCATCAGGGTCGGGTCCAGCGGATCTGGACCGGATCCAGGATCCGTTGTCATCCCTACTCCTAATGCGAGGTCAACTAGCCGTAAGGGAGGCCTATGAGACCTACCCAAAAGAAAACGATCGCGATCAAGAATGTCTTGATCTTCTCTATGGATGTCGAGCTTCAAAGGAATGTCATAAAGATGAATTCCACATATGAGATCTACTTTAAACTCGTGACCATATTTTCACGAGTTCCTAGGATCTTTTAATATATAGCCGCATCACAATTTTTCGACCTTAACATGAAGGATGGTCAAAATGTTAAACCCCATGTGCTCAAAATGTTTGAGCATGTCGAGGTACTCAAGGAGCAAGGAATAGCGATTCCAGAGCAACTTATGATTGTCTGTATACTCCACTTCTTAAACCGTATCAAAGGGTTTGTCAATTTTACGGTGAACTTCAACAAGCAAAATGCCACCGTCACAATGCATGAATTGCACAAGATGCTTCTGCAAGCCTAGTGTGAAATGGGTTTTTGAAGCTAGTACTATCGCTAGATGTTTTGAACATTTATGCCAAAAGCAAAGGAAAGTTCAAAAGAAGTGGACATAAAGGGAACAAGCTAAGGCCACACCTTCTAAAAACAAAAGAAAAGTTATTGAGAATAGTTCTTCTAAGTCTAAGAAGGTTGTCGCCTCCAACGACAAGTGTCATTATTGTAATGATATAGGCCGTTGGAAACGTAATTGCCCCAAATATTTGGGAAATATTAAGACTGGACGAGTTCTTCCAGTAGGTAATAATTCTCCCAGATGTTTGTGTTATTGATATTGATCTCAACTTTGGTATATTGATACAAGTTGTAGTTCTCATCCTTCTAATTGGATTTAGGGCATGAGAAGAAAGAAGAGGCAAAGCAAGCTTGAGGGGATCTCCAAGATGAGGGAGCTAAGGTAGCCACCAGATAGAGGAGACCTAAGGATTAGCTTGGCGTTTTTTTGCTATTTGTCTTCCAAGTTATTTTGAATCTTGTTTTGGAACTTTTGATTTCCGTGTTAGACATGAAAATTGTTTTTATTTCCATTTTGAACGACAATTATTGTACTTTATAATGATGGCTTGGTTTTCAACCCAGTCATTATATTAATGTAATTTATGTTCTTAAACTTTTCATTATACAAAGTTAATATCGCAAACATAAAGTATTGCGACTAATTGATCATATAAGAAAATGTAATGATTGGATCATTATAATCACCAAAGTTATGAATTAGATTCTCACTTATGGTCTTGTGACTAAACATCACAACTTATTTAAAATTAGAAAGATCAATTGCATAGACAAATCGAGTTAATGAACTCACATTTGGGGATTTACAATTCATATAAGCCTTAAGATAAGATCTTTTAACGCCAACATGACTCCATACGAGCTATGGAAGGGTTAAGAACCCTAAATTTGTTTAAGACATGGATAGAGATCTAGGTATTTAGCTTAGATAGAACAAGCTCATTGAGAAGTTAGAATACAGAAGTCTAATCAAATAAGTCTACTATAGATCTCTCAAAGTTAATACGAGCATTTTACCTCATTAAACCTAGAGAACAAAGCTGTTTGTGGCTCATGGTACTATCCTTCAAGAAAATAGGTGTATTTTAAAAAGGATAGAGTGAGAGAAAATTTGTCACAAACTAATTTTTGGATAGAGAGACACGAGAAAATGTTCTTAAGTCGTCCAAGGTTAGAGGCTAGTAATTTAAAATTTTACTTTTTGAAAGTGATAAAACTATAATCTATGAAATGGCCGTTACTAAGTTCCAATTCGAATTTGTTGCATAAGAGCCCTACGATCCAAGATGGAATCTATGCATATAAATAAATTACCCGAAGAGGTTTAGACCTCTATAGCGTAAATAAAACCTTAAGGTAAGGAATTGCATAGATAGAAATAAAGATGTCTACATATTTAAGTTAAAATATAACCATCTTTGAGATCCAAGTTATCATTACTACACCTCAAGTATACGTATGACAAGTAGTTGTTTAAAACCACCTTATTGAATGGGTATTTAGAGAAGGGGTGTGTATGTGACATGATGATAACTATTTATTTACATATTTTACACTTCCCTTTAGTTACATAAGACTCGATTTATTGTCTTTCCTTGCTTGTTTCTATGCTATTATAGCTAGAATATCGATTTTGCCGCTTCTATTATGTTTTAATGCAGATTGGATGCATTTGGATCTTTTTGAGTTAGTATGGAGCATAGTGGAATCAGATCGTAGAAGGTTAGGCATGTGAATCGAGAGCGGTGGAGAAAAAATGAAGAAAAACGAAGAAACAAGCCATCTGAAGAAGGATGCTCGATCGAGCAACACCACTTTGATCGATCGAGTCGTGCTGACGTCATGCTCGATCGATCAGATTCAGCTTTGCTCGATCGAGCAACCCAGTGTTTGGCAACTTTCGGATTTCCTAAATTAGTTTAACCTAGTTAATTAGATTGTTATTATAAAAGCAAAACTCGTCTTTCACAATTAGGTACGCTTTTATATTAGAAACTCAAGTTTTGTTTGCTTTACTACTGGATTGATTCATCAAGACTATTGTTTTTAGTCCAAGCTTGTAATCGGTACTCTTTAATCTTCCTTTGTTATTCAATTAGTTACTTTCTAGTTCTTTAATTATTCTTTGTTAATCCTTTCATTGTTGTTAATCATGTTTACTTTATTTATTATCGTTGTTATTAATATCGTTATGAGTAGCTAAATCCTTATCTAGGGTTGAAAGAGAATCTAGGATTGTTAGAAGGGATAGACTAGTTAATTGAATTGCAATAGCATGGTTATCGTTTGATTATCGTTTTAAATCTAGTTGCTTAATTACTGGCCAGGATTAATTAATTAGTTTCGCAAATTAGGATTAACACCGACCGGGTTAAGACTAAGATAGGCTACGATAATTGAATAGAACTCGTTTAATGATAGCGATTGCATGTTAAATTGTAGATCTAAATGGCATAATTGAATCGACCGATCTTGTGACCTTAGATAACTTTATTGCATGATAGTTGATTACACCCTTAACCCTGAATAATAATCCTAGTGAACCTGAGACCCTAGACTTTTAATCTTATTGATTTTCAACCTTTTATTGTTATTGTTTGCTATTAGTTTAGAAACACAAATAAAAAACTCACAAAATTGTTACTATAAGAGATGAACCTAGTTTAACAGATTAGATTACTACCGCCTCCCTGTGGATTCGATACCTTACTTACCACTGACTATTAGTTAGTAGTGAATTAGGATTACTTTGATTAAGGTGACGCGACTTTACCCTTATCAAATTTGGCGCCGTTGCCGGGGAGACAACGGTTTTCTGTTTGTTTCTACTTAGTTTGTATTTTTTTTTCGTCTCAAGGAACCTAAGTTCCTTGAGACCGTTCTTATCCTTTTCTTTAGTGTTTGTTTATGCCAGGTGTTCCAGGTCCGATCTCGTACCCTACGATTCCGAACCAAGAGGACTCTCCGAGTTAGACGAAACGTTTGGAAGGAAATTCAAGAAGCGGAAGACTTGAGTACGCTTGACACACTTTACGCCGAATTTGTCGCATAAAACCCATCCTTAGAAGAGGATATACATATTTCTGTCGCCACTACAACCATGTCTACTTTAGCCAGCCATTCGGAGCCTACCGTTGCATCTATTTATAAGAGATTCAAACTCCCTACTACGGGTAATGGAACCTTTGAGATTCGTCCATCTTATATCTCTTTGGTGGAGCGAAACATGTTTGGAGGAAGCCCCACTGAGGATTCTGCGAAGCATATGGAAAAATTCACCAACTATTGTTGCTCTATTCCTTTAACGGGTGGGGTAACGCAAGATCAAATCAAGTTGGTATTATTCCCCTTTTCGCTACGAGACGGGGCAGAAGATTGGTTGGGTGAGTTAGATGTGGATGCACTTGGCATCACTGATTGGAATTCTCTGGCTCTTGCATTCTACAAAAGATACTTCCCGCCACAGAAAACCAACGCCATCCAAAGTCAAATTACAAGCTTCAAACAAAGTCCTACTGAGAACTTTAATGAGGCATGGGTTCGCTTCAAGAAGCTTGTCAAATGTTTTCCACATCATGGTTTTGATACTTGGTTCCTATGCAACCAGTTTTACAACGGATTATATGATGATTAGAGAGCATTGCTGCATTCTGCTGCCAATGGAAGATTCCAAAATAACACTACCGATGCTAATGCTTGGAAGTTGATTGATGAGATAGCTACTCACACTTCTGAGTATGGCAATCCCATGGGTAATGCGAGGCGCGGAAGTTCGGACAATGCCGTTGCAGCTCAGTTGGAGGCATTAACTGCTTTGCCGAATTACAAACTTCCAAATCTCTGAAAAATAAACAAACGGTCCATGCCATGATTCAACAAGATCCAACCTGTGAAAGATGTGGTACTGTGGGGCATAATGCGGTAGAGTGTATGAGTACGGTTGAACAGGTACTTGTTTTTCAATCTTTTAAGCAAGGTACACCGTACTCTAACTTTTATAATGAAAGGACGAGAGAGCATCCAAATTTATCTTATCGAAGTCAGAATGTTCTTAATCCTACCCCTCCGCTACCTCAGCAACAAGGTTCCTCTTATGTGATTCCTCAAAATCGCAATTCTCAAGACAATTATAACCGTCCAAATCGAGGAGCCCAAAACTTTCAACAAGCTCCACCTCCAAGAAGTGATATGGCGGAATTGAAAGTCATGTTGCAGCAGAGTCTCATGATATAACAAAAGCAAGATGGTCAGATCTCTCAATTGCTCGCACATAACAAGATATTGGATACACAAATTGCTCAATTGGCAAATCAAAATCCACACAAACAACCGGGCAATCTTCCCCCTCAGGGACACCCTCTACATGAACAAGCTAATGCTATTACTTTGAGGAGTGAGACCCATTACAAAGGCCCGACGATGCCCACCGACGAAAGTTTGGAAGTTTCTCGTCAAAATTCGGAAAACAATGAAAAAGTGCCTGAAAAAGAGGATGCTCGATCGAGCAAGATCCCTTTGCTTGATCGTGGAACCTTTGAAAAATCCGAAAAATTTGCTCGAGGAGTTTCTGAAAGTTCCTGTTTCGACAAACTCGATCGAGCAACTCCTCTGCTCATCGATCCACCCCTAGTCAGACCGACAAGTCCTCTACTTCATCTACAAGAGCAAAAGAAGCCGAGCCAATTGTCATTACACTTTCTTTTCCTCACCGCCAACATAAATCCAAGCTCGATAAACAGTTTGGAAGGTTTATGGAAGTAGTCAAGAATTTGCAAGTGAGTGTACCGTTAACTGAGTTGATCTTTCAAGTGTCGGCTTATGCAAAATTTATGAAAGACATATTGACAAGGAAGCGGTCCTTTAATGAAGTGGAGATGGTTGCATTTACTGAGGAATGCAATGATGTGTTACAATCCCGATCACCACCTAAGCTAAAGGATCCATGAAGTTTTTCTATTCCTTGTAATATAGGATGTTTAGCTATTGATAAAGCCCTTTGTGATTTAGGGGCTAGTGTTAGTGTAATGCCATTTTCTATATGTAAAAAGCTAAATATGGGTCAATTTAATGGTACAACCATGACCTTACAAATGGCGACCATTCTATTAAACACCCTTTGGAAATTTTAGAAGACGTACCGGTTAGAGTAGGGAAATTTTTCATACTAGTTGACTTCGTCGTATTAGATATGGCTGAGGACACCCAAATTCCTATCATCTTAGGACGACCATTCCTCCATACTGCGGGGGCGGTTATATATGTTAAGAATGAGAGACTTATACTAACATTGGGGGATCACACTATCACTTACAACTTAGATAATGCAATGAAACACACCATGCTAGAAGAGACATGTCATAGGGTCGATAGTGTGGATTTGAATGTTGATGACTGTCTCTCTTTGTGTTTGAATAAGGATCCTCTGGAGATCGCCTTAAATTCCAGCGCTGCTGAAGCCGGAAGCTCACGGAGTAAGGAAGTAGTTGAGATGGAAAAACTACTGACATGAGAGGAATGCAAATTACAAAAGGTGTATAGCTTAGGTAACCCCCGTAAGGTTACCGAGGTAAAGAAACCTGAACTTAAACCCCTCCCCTCTCATCTTAAGTATGTTTTTCTTGATTCCCATGAGATGAATCCTGTAATTGTCAGTGCTAACCTATCTGAAAGCCAACTTACTGATTTGTTGGTAGTTTTAAAAAGACACAAGAAGGATATAGGATATAGCATTGACGATTTACAAGGTATTAGTCATGACTTTTGTATGCACCGTATCCACTTAGAAAAAGACTATAAACCTTGTTGGCAGGGTCAACGTCGTTTGAACCATACTATGCAAGAGGTAGTTAGAAAAGAGGTGCAGAAATTGGTAGATGCAGGGATCATATACTTTATTTCTGACTCCAAGTGGGTCAGTCCTGTTCAAGTAGTCCCTAAGAAGGGAGGGACTTTGGTCGTCACTAATGAGAAAAACGAGCTCATATCTACTAGACTAGTGACAGACTAGTGACAGTGTGGAGGATGTGTATTGATTATAGGAAGCTTAATGTAGCTACTAGGAAAGACCAATTCCCTCTTCCCTATATTGACCAAATGTTAGAGCGTCTAGCGTGTCATAAATACTTTTGCCATTTAGACGGCTACTCGGAATTCTTTCAGATTCCCATTCATCCTGACTA
This sequence comes from Heliosperma pusillum, assembly GCA_022085475.1. NCBI lineage: Eukaryota > Viridiplantae > Streptophyta > Magnoliopsida > Caryophyllales > Caryophyllaceae > Heliosperma > Heliosperma pusillum. The sequence goes on along the minus strand of JAIUZE010003084.1, from coordinate 29,702 downwards.
TCAGGAAAAGACTACCTTCATATGCCCTTATGGTGTCTTTGCTTACTGAAGAATGCCTTTTGGGTTATGTAATGCCCCCGCCACTTTTCAACGTTGTATGATGGCTATTTTCTCTGATTATATCGAGTCTATTATGAAGGTCTTTATGGATGACTTTAGTGTTTATGGGACTGATTTTGATAGTTGTTTAGCTAATCTGACCAAAGTCCTACAACGTTGTGAGAAAAGTAATCTTGTGTTAAACTGGGAAAAGTGCCACTTCATGGTAACTGAAGGGGTGGTACTTGGGAATGATGAGAGAGAAAGTTAGAGAGAAGTACTCCTAATTTTCTAGGGTTCTTGGGTTTTGTGCAATGGCTAAAACCAATGTTACTAATCATTCTCATAGTCTTCCAAAATCAAATAGTAAAAATAATACTACATCTTCTACTACACAAACAATCAGTAATACACAAACTCATTTAGTAAAAATGGATCTACAGGAAAATCGACCCAGACAAAAATAATAGATTCACAACACAATGAGGTACAGAGTGCAAAGGAGGCGGTTCAGCAAAAATTACAGGAGGAAAGGGTGGCTTCTGTTCAGGCGAAAACTGAGAAGGAGGAACAGTGGCAGGAGGTCATGTCGAAACGGAGGAAACAAGTGTTGAATTGAGCTAGGGAGGAACACATGGAATCAATTGAGGAAAGTGCGTCACTAGATTGTATGGATTCAGGTAATACTCTTAAAATTACGCTTGAGGATGTGCAAGAGGAGATCAAATTTTGGTCTTCTGCAGTGTATGGCTATGTTATGGGGGCTAATCCTCCGCGAATGGTGTTAGAGGGATTCCTTAGAAGAGTACTAGTGGATTATTCTATATCTAAAATATCCTTCTTACCGAATGGACTATTTGTGATTAGATTTGATGAGATTGAACATCAACAACTTGTACTAAACAAGGGCATTCTATTGCTAGATGGGACACCAATCATCTTAAGGCCTTGTGACCCTAATGTTATAATGGCTAAGGTATCGGTTAAGAAGGTTCCCATTTGGATCAAACTTGTTGGGTTGGACTTGAAATTCTAGGGGGAAAAATGTTTGGCGAAGTTGGCATCATTAATTGGTAGTTTCCAAAGAATTGATGATGTAACTAGAATGCGTACTCTCCTAGGTTTTGCTAAGGTGCTTGTAGATGTTGAGGTTGATCAGAGTTTCCCTAAACAGATTGTTTTTGAGGATGAGAAGGGACTGGAGATAATTGTGGCAGTGGAGTATGATTGGATCCCAGTAACATGTAAGAATTGTAACGGCATGGGACATACTATGGAGGTTTGTAGGAAGCATAGGGGCCCTATGAAACCTGTGGTAGGTCCTATCAGGCAGGTATGGAAAAAGAAGGAGAAGGCTATAAAGCTCCCTGAGCAGCAGGACTTCCCTACTTTACAGCAAAGTTTAGGGATATTTAGTGTGCAGAGGTCTGTTAGGAAGGATAAGGTAATTGGTGGAGCAGTAACTACACCAGATAATACTCCTGCACCTATGAGTTATAGTTCTGTGTTAACCCCTGCTAGGGTCATCACTAGGCTCACTAGACATGAAACTAGGATTCCTGATAGACAGCAGATTGGATTTGCCTTGCAGTTTAATAGTACTCTGGGGAAAGAGTCTACATTGGTTGATAGAGGTGGTGGGGATGATAATCCCCCATCTCATCATGACTAGAATTGGTGTATGAAACATCAGGGGCCTGACTAATGAGCTTAAGCAGAAATACATTAAGTGGTATCTTCATCAGGTGGGTGTTGAGATATTTGGGCTCCTTGAGACAAGAGTGAAATCCTTGTCTCTAAATAAAATAGCAGGAAATGTTTGTTGTGGATGGTCTTATGTTACTAACCATAATCATCATGATGGTGGGAGAATTTGGGTGTTATGGAAGAATCAGGGGGTTAATGTAGATGTTATGGAGATGACCTCTCAGATGATTCATCTTAAGGTACAGCAAGGGAGCAGTAATAGAACTTACTATATTTCTTTTGTCTATGGGTTGAATAGAATTGAGGAAAGAGTTCCTCTTTGGAATGAACTTATGAGAATAAATATTGTGGAACCTTGGATCATTTTAGGGGACTTCAATAATGTTTTGCATGCTAGTGAGAAGATTGGTTTGCCTGTCAAGGATTCAGAGACACTGCCTTTTCAAAATACTATAAATAACTGTGAGCTGAGTGATATAAAGACCTTGGGGGATTTTTTTACTTGGAATAATAAGCAACCTAGTGGCACTAGAGTGTTTAGTAGAATTGATAGAGTTTTGATTAATGATGGCTGGATTAATTTTAGACCTAATGCTTATGCTTTCTATGGTCCTGAAGGTGATTTTGATCATTGTCCTTGCCTAATTGAGGAAGGTGGTATGATTTCTGGTGGTAAGAAACCTTTTAAATTTTTTAACATGTGGAGTAAAGTTAAAGAGTACCAGGAGGTTGTGAGAAAAGGGTGGGCTAAGCAGAGTATGGGATCCCCTATGTTTAGAGTGGTCTCTAAACTTAAGCATCTTAAACCTTTACTGAAGAACCTGAACAAGGACCTTTTCTCAAATATTGAGAGGAATACTGAAGTGGCCTATATCATGCTACTGGACTGTCAGAGAGAGCTTCAGCAAGATCCTACTAACTATACTCTTATGGATAAAGAATATCAAGTCAGAAGTAGTTATAAGGTTCTTAGAGAGGATTATTTAAGACAAAAAGCTAAATGTCAGTGGGCAAAGGATGGTGACACTAATTCTGCCATGTTTCATAAAGTCATCAAGCAAAGACAGATTCAGAACAAAGTCTTTAGAATTGAAGGAATGCAGGGTGATATTTTTGATAAGCCTGAAGAAATTCAAAAGGCTTTTGAGGATTATTATCAGGCCCTTTTGGGATCATGCTCTGAAACCTCTGATTTCTTCCCACAAATTATGAGGACTGGTCCTAGAGTAGAGCAGGAGGACTGGGAGGACTTGTGCAGTATTCCTAGTGATGTTGAAATCAAGAAGACCGTGGACTCAATTCCTGATGATAAGAGTCCTGGCCCGGATGGATATACTAGTTGTTTGTTTTAGACTAGTTGGGGGATCATTCGTGAGGATGTTTGTAAGGCAATCCAGAACTTCTTCAGATTAGGTAAAATGCTTAAGCAACTTAATACTACTAATGTGGTGCTGATTCCTAAAAAGGAAAACCCTATTAATGTTAAGGATTTCAGACCTATAGCCTGTTGTAATACTCTCTATAAAATTATCTCCAAATTGCTTTGTGATAGACTCTCTAAGGTGCTCCCTAAAGTTGTCAATCCTTCCCAATCTGCTTTTATTAAAGGCAGAAGCATCATGGGCAATATTCTTATAAGCCAGGACCTGGCCAGGCTTTATAATAGGGCCAACCCATCTCCTAGATGTCTGATAAAGGTGGACTTGAGGAAGGCCTATGATTCCATTGAATGGGTCTTTGTAAAAAAATATCCTTCAGAGCATGAACTTCCCTGACAGTTTCTTGAAGATTATTATGCAGTGCATCATCACTACCACCTCCTACTCCATTGTTCTTAATGGTAACTCTTATGGTTTTTTCCAGGGGAAGAGGGGTCTGAGACAGGGTGACCCCCTATCTCCCCTTCTTTTTACTCTTTGTATGGAGTATTTGAGCAGAATCCTAAGTATGATTGGTGAGCTTCCTGGATTTAAATTTCATCATCTATGTAAAGGCCTTAACCTTAATCATTTACTGTTTGCTGATGATCTCCTCATTTTTTGTAAGGGTGATATTAAATCTATTTTCATGATTGTTGAGGGGTTTAATGTGTTCTCTAAGGCTTCAGGTCTTCAGATTAATAATGAGAAATCTGATCTGATCATTAAGGGGGTTGGCAGGGAGACTGAGGATTTCATTCTTACTCATACTGGTTTTGCTAATGGAAGTCTACCTTTTAAATATCTTGGAGTTAACATCTCTCACAAGAGACTGACTAAGACTGATTGTAAATTGTTGGTTGAAAGGATGACTGCTAGGATAAAGGGGTGGAACAGAAGGAAAATTTCTTACACAGGGAGACTAACTTTGGTTAAATCACTCCTGAGTACCATTCATAACTACTGGGCACAGATTTTCATCCTACCTGTGGGAGTCTCAGATACTCTTAAGGCTCTATGTAGGAACTTTTTGTGGGAAAGGGAGGACACCTACTCAAAGGCTCCTCTTGTTTCTTGGAGTGTCCTATGTAAGAGTAAAAAGGAAGGGGGTCTAGGCATTTATGATAGTAATATCTGGAATGTTGCTGCTGTTGGGAAATTAGCTTGGTGGATTATGCTCAAGAAAGACCACCTTTGGATTAAATGGATAGATAAGATTTATTTGAAAGGTAGAAATTGGCTCACTTATATTCCTAGTAGCTCAAGCTCTTGGGATTGGAAGAAGATTTGTGGAGTCAAGGATGCTCTTAAGGAGGGAATCCAAACAGGGGAGTGGCAGGAAGATGATGGGTATTCCATTCTGAAAGGCTACAATTGGTTGTCTGAGTCTGGCAACACTAGGGTGGATTGGTACTGCATTACATGGAGTAGACTGAATGTTCCTAAGCATAGTTTCATCTATTGGTTAGCTGTCAGAGGTAGACTCCTTACCTTAGACAGATTACAAAGAAGAGGATATGCAGGAAATCTCAGTTGCTTCTTGTGTGGTTACACTGTTGAAGATCATCATCACTTATTTCAGGATTGATGCTTTGCCAAGAGATGTTTTGAGTGCTTAGATGATTGGCTTCCAATTAGGCATGCTGATGGTCACACTCCTACTGTGCTGATCAGGATGAGGATGAAGACTGACATCATTAGAAAGGTGTACTGGTCGCTGATAGTTGTTGTATAGTATAACATATGGATTTGCAGAAACAAATGCAGGCTGGAAGCTTATGTGCATTGGCCTGAGAAGATAATCCAGGGAATTCGAGAACAAGCAAAGATGAGGCTAATGCAGCTAGAGCTTGGAAACATTAAGAATGAAGAGTATATTTGGTGTAGGAATAGGAATTTATTGTAATTGAAGGACTTAGACTTGTATTGTTTTAAGTGTTTATCAATTGGCCTTCTATGTAAAAGGATATTTGGTTTGAGTGGCCAAGTGCTTGATTAATCAAAGCTTACATTTGCACCAAAAAAAAAGAAGAAGGGGTGGTACTTGGTCATTTGGTGTCTGGACGAGGCATCCAAGTGGATAAGGCTAAAGTGGAAGTTGTTGAGCAATTACCGTACCCGTTGAATGTTAAAAGTGTTAGAAGTTTCCTTTGTCATAAAATCGAGTTATATTTATCTAAGGGAAGCATAAACTATGTAAATAAATAATGATCATCAAAATCCCCCATACCAATACTTTGCTTGTCCCTAAGCAAAGCACTCACCACTATACAAAAACAAACATACAAATGGTGAATGAAAAACTCAAAGCTAATGTTAATGCACATACAAATCCCAAGCTATCCATATCTATAACAAAGTAATGACCAAGTTGTACCAATAAAACGAATTTAAAGGCACGGGAATGTAGAAAACGCAGCTCATATTCCAAGGTTTTACATGATACCGTAATATAGACAAAAACCAAATACCTTTCAATTTTGTACGGCTCAATTGGTCCGATTCTCGCGGATTCACTCATGCACTCATAAGTTTATGTAAGGGTGAGTTTTGTAAAGATAGAAAGAAATATAAACACTCACTCAACTTATGAAACATGCATGCATTCTAATGTGATAGTAATTTCCCCAACTAGTACGCATTCGCTATAAAACCAAAGTACATGAATCAAGACAATAAGGGGGGCTAATGGGAGAAGGTATAAAAGTGAATTGTGACAAGGCACGTGTGGGAATGTGGGGCTAAGACCGGTAGTCGCAGCGACACTAACCAAAACAAATTTACAAGACTAGCAGAAACCAACACCCGACTAGAAAAATCATCTTAAACTTTGACAACACAAGAGAGATATCGATATTGCTCTCTAAAAAATGCATTAGACTCCAGTAAATTCTCTTTTATTATCCCTTGAAAAATTTAATGAAGCAACAAAAAATGCGTAACCGACCCAAACTTGTTCACCTCGGTAACTGTGAACGGTCCCGACCATCTAGACTTGAGTTTACCTGGAAACAAACGCAAACGGGAGTTAAATAATAATACTTTATCACCAACTTTAAATTCCCGATGCAGGATATGCTTGTCGTGCCACTTCTTTGTCTTCTCCTTGTAAACCCGAGCATTATCATAGGCATACAATCGAAACTCATCAAGCTCGTTCATTTGCATAAGTCGTTTCTCACCCGCCAGTGAGGGATCCATATTAAGCTCTTTAATGGCCCACATAGCCTTATACTCAAGTTCTACCGATAAATGGCATGCCTTGTCATAGACGAACCGGTATGGAGAAGCACCTATTGGAGTCTTAAAAGCAGTTCGGTAAGCCCATAGAGTGTCATCGAGCTTACGAATCCAATCCTTCCTGGATTTACTCACAACTTTCTCAAGAATTGACTTAATCTCCCTATTAGAAACTTCCACCTGGCCACTTGTCTGCGGATGATAACTCAACCCCCGACGATGTGTAACGCCATATTTCTTCAATAAAGTATTAAGATGGCGTTCATTGAAATGCTTCCCTCCATCGCAAATGAGAGCACGAGGAACCCCAAATCGCGGGAATATGATCTTCTGAAATAGTTTAACAACCGCTTTGACATCGCAAGTGAGAGTGGCAATAGCTTCCACCCATTTGGAGACATAGTCGACTGCTACTAGAATATATTGATTACCATGGGAAGATGGGAATGGCCCTTGGTAGTCAATACCCCAAACATCGAATATCTCAACTTCCAAAATACCCGTTTGAGGTATCTCATGCCTGTGCGAAATATTACCCGTCCTTTGACACGCGTCACAAGAACGAACAAATGTAATAGCATCCTTGAGAATAGTCGGCCAATAAAAACCGGGCTGCATAACTTTAGCAAATGTCCTTGAGGGACCGTGATGACCACCATAAGGAGAAGAGTGACAAAAAGAAAGGATGACATGTACCTCATCCTCTCGAATGCATTGTCGATAAATGCCATTGGCACACTCCCGGAATAGATAAGGATCATCCCAAAAGTACCGCTTGACATCGTATTGAAACCTCTTCTTTTGATGATAAGATTGACCGGGAGGCGTAATTCCCCCAACCAAATAGTTGGCATAATCGGCAAACCACGGAGTCTCCATGGTAATGGCAAGGAGATGATCATCAGCAAACGAATCATCAATGGGGATGGAATATCCCCCTTCAAACCTTAAACGAGACAAATGGTCAGCAACCACATTTTCTGCACCAGACTTATCCCAGATCTCCAAATCAAATTCTTGTAATAACAATATCCAACGAATAAGCCGAGGTTTGGCTTCCTTCTTAGCTAACAAATATTTAAGGGTTGCATGGTCAGTGTAGACTATCACCTTAGAACCCACAAGATAGGCTCTAAACTTATCTAAAGCAAAGACAACTGCAAGTAACTCTTTTTCAGTGGTAGCATAGTTAACTTGCGCATCATCCAATGTATTACTAGCATAGTAGATCGCATGTAGCACCTTATACTTCCTTTGCCCCAAAACAGCCCCAAGTGCTTAGTCACTGGCATCACATATTATCTCAAACGGCAAATTCCAATCAGGAGACTGGATAATGGGAGCTGAGGTTAGAGCGTGTTTAATCCTGTCAAAAGACTTAACACACTCATCAGTAAACACAAACGGGGCATCCTTAAGGAGAAGTTTTGTCAATGGTTGAGCAATTTTTGAAAAATCCTTAATAAAACGGCGATAAAACCCCGCATGACCAAGGAAACTTCTAACACTTTTTACATTTAACGGGTACTGTAATTGCTCAACCACTTCCACTTTAGCCTTATCCACTTGGATGTCTCGTCTAGACACCAAATGACCAAGTACCACCCCTTCAGTTACCATGAAGTGGCATTTTTCCCAGTTTAACACAAGATTACTTTTCTCACAACATTGTAAGACTTTAGTCAGATTAGCTAAACAACTATCAAAATTGGTCCCATAAACACTGAAGTCATCCATAAAGACCTCCATAATAGACTCGATATAATCAGGAAAAATAGCCATCATACAACGTTGAAAGGTGGTGGGGGCATTACATAATCCAAAAGGCATTCTTCGGTAAGCAAAGACACCATAAAGGCATGTGAATGTAGTCTTTTCCTGATCGCCAGGATGAATGGGGATCTGAAAGAATTCCGAGTAGCCGTCTAGATAGCAAAAATATTTATGACACGCTAGACGCTATAACATTTAGTCAATATAGGGAAGGGGGAAGTGGTCTTTCCTATAATCAATACACATCCTCCACCCTGTCACTAGTCTAGTAAGTTGGCTTTCAGATAGGTTAGCACTGACAATTACAGGATTTATCTCATCGGAATCAAGAAAAACATACTTAAGATGAGAGGGGAGGGGTTTAAGTTCAGGTTTCTTTACCACGGTAACCTTAGGGGGGTTACCTAAGCTATACACCTTTTGTAAGTTGCATTCCTCTCCTGTTAGCAGTTTTTCCATCTCAATTACTTCCTTACTCCGTGAGCTTCCAGCTTCAGCAGTGCTGGAAATTAAGGCGATCTCCAAAGGATCCCTATTCAAACACAAATAGAGACAGTCATCAACATTCAAATCCACAATATCGATCCTATGACAAGTCTCTTCTAGCATAGGGTGTTTCATTGCATTGTCTAAGATGAAAGTGATAGTGTCATCCCCCACTGTTAGTGTAAGTCTCCCATTCTTAACATCTATAACCGCCCCCGCAGTATGCAGGAATGGTCGTCCTAAGATGATAGGAATTTGGGTGTCCTCAGCCATATCTAATACGACGAAGTCAACTGGTATGAAAAATTTCCCTACTCTAACCGGTACGTCTTCTAAAATTCCCAAAGGGTGTTTAATATAACGGTCGGCCATTTGTAAGGTAATGGTTGTAACGGTAAGTTGACCCATATTTAGCTTTTTACATATAGAAAATGACATTACACTAACACTAGCCCCTAAATACCAAGGGGCTTTATCATTAGCTAGACAGCCTATATTACAAGGAATAGAAAAATTCCTTGGATCCTTTAACTTAGGTGGTCATTGGAATTGTAACACAGCACTGCATTCCTTAGTAAATGCAACCGTATCCACTTCATTAAAGGATTGCTTCCTTGTCAATATGTCCTTCATAAACTTTGCATAAGCCGACACTTGAGTGATCAACTCAGTAAATGGTACACTCACTTGCAAATTTTTGACTACCTCCATAAACCTTCCAAACTGTTTATCGAGCTTGGATTTATGTTGGCGGTAAGGAAAAGGAAGTGTAATGGCAATTTGCTTGGCTTCTTTTGCTTTTGAAGATGAAGTAGAGGACTAACCAGTCTGATCAGGGGTTGCTCAATCGAGCACAGGAGTTGCTCGATCGAGTTTGTCAAAAGAGGAATTTTCAGGAACTTCTTGAGTAGCTTTTTCGGAATTTTCATAGGTTGCTCGATCGAGCAACCCTACCTTGCTCGATCGAGCATCCTTTTTTCAGGCAGTTTGTCGCTGTTTTCCGAATCTTGACGAGCAACTTCCATACTTTAATCATTCTCACCCCCATTTATTTCCGAGCCTTTGTAATGGGTCCCACTCCTCAAAGTAGTAGCATTGGCTTGTTCATGTGGGGTGTCCCTGAGGAGGAAGTTTAGCCGGTTGTTTGTGTGGATTTTGAATTACCAATTGGGCAATTTGAGTATCCAACATCTTGTTATGAGCGATCAATTGAGAGATCTGAGCATCTTGCTTTTGTTGTATCATGAGACTCTGCTGCAGCATGGCTTTCAACTTCGCCATATCATTACTTTGAGATAGTGGAGGTGGAGCTTGTTGAAAGTTTTGGCCTCCTTGATTTGGACGGTTATAATTTCCTTGACAATTGCGATTTTGAGGAATCACATAAGAGGAACCTTGTTTCTGAGGTGGCGGCAGGGTAGGATTAAGAACATTTTGACTTCGGTTGGAGAAATTTGGAAGCAATCTCGCCCTTTCATTATAAAAGTTAGAGTACGGTGTACCTTGCTTAAAAAATTGAAAAACAAGTACCTAATCAACCGTACTCATACACTCTACCGCATTAGCCCCACGATACCTGTTCGACAAGTACCTGTTCAACAAGTACCAGAGATTTAGAAGTTTGTAATTCGGCAATTTTAGCAGTTAATGCCTCTAACTGAGCTGCAACGGTATTGTCCAAACCTCCTCGCCTCGCATTACCCCTGGGATTTCCATACTCAGCATCGGTAGTGTTATTTTGGAATCTTCCATTGGCAGCAGAATCTAGCAGTGCTCTTTGATCATCATATAACCCGCTGTAAAACTGGTTGCATAGGAACCAAGTATCAAAACCATGATGTGGAACAGATTTGACAAGTTTCTTGAAGCGAACCCATGCCTCATTAAAGTTCTCAGTGAGACTTTGTTTGAAGCTTGTAATTTGACTTCGGATGGCGTTGGTTTTCTGTGGCGGAAAGTATCTTTTGTAGAATGCAAGAGCCAGAGAATTTCAATCAGTGATGCCAAGTGCATCCACATCTAACTCACCGACCCAATCTTCTGCCCCGTCTCGTAGTAAAAAGGGGAGTAACACCACCTTGATTTGATCTTGTGTTACCCCACCCGTTAAAGGAATAGAGCAATAATAATTGGTGAATTTCTCCATATGCTTCGCAGGATCCTCAGTGGGGCTTCCTCCAAACATGTTTCGCTCCACCAAAGAGATATAAGATGGACGAATCTCAAAAGTTATATTACCCGTACTAGGGAGTTTGAATCTCGTGGGAATAGATGCAACGGTAGGCTCTGAATGGCTAGCTAAAGTAGGCATGGTTGTAGTGCGTGCAGAAATATGTGTATCCTATTCTAAGGATGGTTTTTCTGCGACAAATTCGGCGTAAACTGTGTCAAGCGTACTCAAGTCTTCCACTTCTTGAATTTCCTTCCAAAAGTTTCGTCTAACTCGGAGAGTCCTCTCTGGTTCGGAATCGTAGGGTACGAGATCGGACCTGGAACACCTGGGCATAAACGAACACTAAAGAAAAGGATAAGAACGGTCTCACGGAACTTAGGTTCCCTGAGACGAAGAAAAGGACAAACTAAGTAGAAACAAACAGAAAACTGTTGCTTCCCCGGCAAGGGCGCCAAATTTGATAAGGGTAAAGTCGCGCACCTTAATCAAAGTAATCTTAATTCACTACTAACTAATAGTCAGTGGTAAGTAAGGTATCGAATCCACAGGGAGGCGGTAGTAATCTAATCTGTTAAACTTGGTTCATCTCTTATAGTAACAATTTCGTGGGTTTTTATTTGTGTTTCTAAACTAATGGCAAACAATAACAATAAAAGGTTGAAAATCAATAAGATTAAAAGTCTAGGGTCTCAGGTTCACTAGGATTATTATTCAGGGTTAAGGGTGTAATCAACTATCATGCAATAAAGTTATCTAAGGTCACAAGATCAGTCGATTCAATTATGCTCTTTAGATCTACTATTTAACATGTGATCGCTATCATTAAACGAGTTCTATTCAATTATCGTAGCCTATATTAGTCTTAACCCGGTCGGTGTCAATCCTAATTCGCGAGACTAGTTAATTAATCCTGGTCAGTAATCAAACAACTAGAATTAAAACGATAATCAAATGATAACCATGCAATTGCAATTCAATTAATTAGTCTATCCCTTCTAACAATCCTAGATCCCCTTTTAACCCTAGATAGGAATTTAGCTACTCATAACGATATTAATAACAACGATAATAAATAAAGTAAACATGATTAACAATAATGAAAGGATTAACAAAGAATAATTAAAGAACTAGAAAGTAACTAATGGAATAACAAAGGAAGATTAAAGAATACCGATTACAAGTTTGAACTAAAGATAATAGTCTTGATGAATGAATCCAGCCGTAAAGAAAACAAAAGTTTAGTTTCTAATATTAAAGCGTCCCTAATTATGAAAGACGCGCTTTCCTTTTATAATAAAATCTAATTAACTAGGTTAAACTAATTTAGGAAAATCCGAAAGCTGCTAAACAGTGGGTTGCTCGATCGAGCAAGAGTGTATCTGCTCGATAGAGCATGACATCAGCGTGACTCGATCAAGCAAGGCAGTGTTGCTCGATCGAGCAGCCTTCAAAATGGCTTACTTTTTCATTTTCCTTCATTTTTTCTCCATTGCTCTCGATTCCCGTGCCTAACCTTCTACGATCTGACTCCGCCATACTCCATCTCAACTTAAAAAGCTCCAAATGCATCCAATCTGCATTAAAACATAATAGAAGCGACATAATCGATATTCTAGCTAAAATAGTATAGAAAAAAGTAAGGAAAGACAATAAATCGAGTTATATGTATCTAAGGGAAGCATAAAATATATAAATAAATAATGATCATCAGTCATGCGGGGTTCTATCGCCGCTTTAATAAGGACATTTCAAAAGTTGCTCAACCATTGACTAAGCTTCTCCATAAGGATGCCCCGTTTGTATTTACTGATGAGTGTGTTAAGTCTTTTAACAGGATTAAACAAGCTCTCATCTCAACTCCTATTATGCACTCTCCAGATTGGAATTTGCCGTTTGAAATAATGTGTGATGTCACTGACTATGCAGTTTGGGCTGTTTTGGGGAAAAGGAAGGATAAGGTGCTACATGTGATCTACTATGCTAGTAAAACCTTGGATGATGCGCAAGTTAACTATGCTACCACTGAAAAAGAGTTACTTGCGGTTGTCTTTGCTTTAGATACGTTTAGAGCCTATCTTGTGGGTTCTAAGGTGATAGTCTACACTGACCATGCAACACTTAAATATTTGTTAGCTAAGAAGGAAGCCAAACGTTGGATCTTGTTATTACAAGAATTTGATTTGGAGATCCTGGATAAGTCTGGTGCAGAGAATGCGGTTGATGACCATTTGTCTCGTTTAAGGTTTGAAGGGGGAGATTCAATCCCCATTGATGATTCGTTTGCTGATGATCATCTCCTTGCCATTAGCATGGAGACTCCGTGGTTTGCTGATTATGCCAACTATTTGGTTGGGGGAATTATGCCTCCCGGTCAATCTTATCATCAAAAGAAGAGGTTTCAGCACGATGTCAAGCGGTACTTTTGGGATGATCCTTATCTATTCCGGGAGTGTGCCGATGACATTTATCGACGATGTATTCGAGAGGATGAGGTACATGCTATCCTTTCTCATTGTCACTCTTCTCCTTATGGCGGTCATCCCGGTCCCTCAAGGACATTTTCTAAAGTTATGCAGTCGGGTTTTTATTGACCGTCTATTCTCAAGAATGTTATTACATTTGTCCGTTCTTGTGACGCGTGTCTAAGGACGGGTAATATTTCACACAGACATGAGATGCCTCAAACGGGTATTTTGGAAGTTGAGATATTCAATGTTTGGAGTATTGACTACCAAGGGCCATTCCCATCTTCCCATGGTGATCAATATATTCTATTAGCAGACGACTATGTCTCCAAATGGGTGGAAGCTATTGCCACTCCACTTGCGATGCCAAAGCGGTTGTTAAACTGTTTCAGAAGATCATATTCCCGCGATTTGGGGTTCCTCATGCTCTCATTAGCGATGGAGGGAAGCATTTCAATGAACGCCATCTTAACACTTTATTGAAGAAATATGGCATTACACATCGTCAAGGGTTAAGTTATCATCTGCAGACAAGTGGCCAGGTGGAGATTTCTAATAGGGAGATTAAGTCAATCCTTGAGAAAGTTGTGAGTAAATCCAGGAAGGATTGGAGTCGTAAGCTCAATGACACTTTATGGGCTTACCGAATCGCTTTTAAGACTCCAATAGGTGCTTCTCCATACCGGTTAGTCTATGGCAAGGCATGCCATTTACCGGTAGAACTTGAGTATAAGGCTATGTGGGCCATTAAAGAGCATAATATGGATCCCTCACTAGCGGGTGAGAAACGACTTATGCAATTGAACGAGCTTGATGAGTTTCGATTGCATGCCTTTGATAATGCTCGGGTTTACAAGGAGAAGACAAAGAAGTGGCACGACAAGCATATAATGCCGCGGGAATTTAATGTTGGTGATAAAGTATTACTATTTAACTCCCGTTTGCGTTTGTTTCCAGGTAAACTCAAGTCCAGATGGCCGGGACCATTCATAGTTGTTGAGGTGAACAAGTTTGGGTCGGTTACGCTACAAACCGACAAGGGTGAAACTTTCAAAGTCAATGGTCAACGCTTGAAGATCTATTATGATGGAGCATTTATAGGAGTGATTGAGGCCGTCGACCTTTTCACTCTTGATAATTGACCATGATTTTGAGGTAACACGGTCGTGCGGGACCCATATAAACCAGCGCTAGCCGGGAGGCAACCCGGTATTTAATTGTACTTCATTTGTAAATTTTATTTAAAATGCATTTTAGTTCGCAATTATCTTAGTTATTAATGTTATGGTTTAATTAGATTTAGTTTGGATAGTTAATACAGGTCTACTTTATGCTTAGAGTGCGGTGAGGGAGAGATCTAAAAATTTTATTAAGTGCTTGCAGGTATTAAAGTTAGAAGTCGATTTAAGAACGGAAAGTAAAAAATAAAAAGGAGAGAAAAAGAAAAAAATAGGAGCATTCTCAAGGTTGCTCGATCGAGCAAGGTGGTGCTGCTCGATCGAGTTCGACATGTGCCAATAATTCCGAGACTCGAGCAAAACTTAAAAAACTGAATTTTATGGGTTGCTCGATCGAGCAGCATCACCTTGCTCGATCGAGTCACTACAAAATAAAGTTCGGGTTGCGACGGATTATTCCGTCGCTAGATAGGGAATTTCCGTCGCTAAAGACTGATTTGCGACGGATTTGCGACGGATAGTGTCCGTCGCTTATTTTCGTCGCAAACAGTAGTAATTGCGACGGATTATTCCGTCGCACAGTTTTGCGACGGATAGTCAAGCTTTTGCGACGGAGTCTCCGTCGCAAAAGTTGACTGACTTGAATTGGGGTCAAACATAAAGTCAACAGTTGCGACGGAATTTCCGTCGCAAAGTGTTGACTTTCCGTCGCAACTGTTGACTGAATGTTTGACTTGACTGCCACCTGTTGAGCCAAGTCAAACATAAAATCAACTTTTGCGACGGAATTTCCGTCGCAACAATTTGACTTTCCGTCGCAATTATTGACTTTGTGTTTGACTTGGCTGTAAGTCAGTCAATGTTTGCGACGGAATTTCCGTCGCAATAAAGCCTGTATTTTCCAGGATCTGCCTGTTTCCTGCATCCCCTTATACGCGTTAAAACGACAAAAAACCTGCAAATTACAGAAGTTTTCCAGCAGTTACGCGTCCAACAAAGTTACTAATGTAACACAAAACCGAACAAAGTTTTGATTTTATATCATAAAAGTAATTAAAGTCTTACAAATAAAAGGTTCAAAGTACCAAATAGTTAACTAATCACTCAAGTCAGTGGAGTGATTGGAGGGAAAGGAGGGAAAGGGGTGAATGGGTTGGACCTAGCATTATCGCCCCTATCATCATCAAAGTCGTCTCGACCCTGGTTAGGACCTCCAGTTCTGCAGTTTTGAGTAGAATTTCTTGCAACCTGACTCAAGTACTCTTCTATAGCTGCAATCCTTTGAGCCTGCTCGTCGCGCTCTTGTCTAAGTGCAGCATTCTCCTTTGACAGCTTAGTAGCGAAACTTGGGGTGCCCTGAGTCGGGTTTGAGGTAGCAACAGGGTGCCTATGATGGTCAAACAAATGCTTCGCCGCTGGTCCCAATCCGTAGCATCTTCCTTTCTCGTCAAATCCAGTCTCCTCATAATAGATCTCATTATCGTCGATGTTTTCGACTCCTTGAGTTTGAAGCTCAGACTTCTTTGATATGATCTTATTCTGCATCACAAACAAGTTCAGAATTAGTAATTGTCATTTAAATTAAGTAGTTAATGTAATTAAATATATAAATGACAAATTAAACATAAATCACTTAACAAAAAAATGCATAACTTACATAGAGTTGAGCTGGTTTTTTTGATAACCATCCACGGAACGGGTGCTTCTTTGTCTTCTCTAAGACTTGCACCGCATTTGGGATACCAGTTGAAGATTTATCGACCTACAATTTAAATACTTGTTAGTATAACATATATATAAGTATTAAATTATAATTAGATAAATAAATAAAAAATGAAAGAAGATTTAGATTTACCATTTCGTCCATGATTCTCAAGGTGTTTTTTCTACCCATAATGTGAGTAGGCAACGCCTTTCCCTTCTCTTCACATCCCGATCTACGATTAGCCGCGCCTGATTGAGATCTCACAACGAAACCAGGATCTTCGACAGGCCTATTCTTAAGCTTTCTAAACAAGTCCAAAGGAATCCAACTCGGCCTGTGCTCCTCGTCTTTCTGCGAGGCTCGGTAGATCATATGACGTAAACGGGTCTTCATGGCGTCTTCCCAAGATTTCCTTACCATATCTGTATGGCGAGGATCGAAAGAAACCTTTTGCTGTCATCATTAAAAACATAAAGTTAGGAAAATATTAAGTGAATAAATAAAAAAATAAAAAATCAATAACAAAGATAAATTGAGAAAAACAAATTTAAATAGATATAATTATAATATTTTAAATAATTATACCTCAAACCAGTTCCACCAAGACGACCGCAAATTATTTGACGCCTCTTTCCAACATGGCGCATGCTCCTTGTACCCGCAGATTATGGTCTCCGAGATCAGTTTAACCACATCTGCGTCACTGAACCTGAAATTAATAATCATAGTTAAATACATACATTATATATAAATATTATGATTTTTGAATAATCATAATTATGATTAAACAATTAAAGTAAAAGTGAACTAGTCTTACCATACACCTGTTTCCTCATCCGGATCGAGGCGGACTCTGCGAGTAGTAGTCTCCACCTGTGGCGGTGGCACGTTCCTGTCATTCACTCGTTCATTCTCATCCTCCTGCCCTCTGTTTCCTACATTACTAGTACTACCTCTTCTTCGTCCTCCCGCCATATAGAGAAAAACTAAACTATTCAAAGTTGTCATGAATTAACAAACATGTATGTACAATTAAATGACAAGAAACTATATATTGGTATTAATAAATAATAAAAACTATAAATTGTTTTACAAACGACCACACATATAGAAAAAGTAGTTTCAACTAATATAAGAATTAGAAATAATCTTATTCATCATCACTACTTAAATATTGGTTTTCGGAAATGTTGTATTTAAAAAGGGAGTCTATAAAATCTTCTTCTTCCTCTTTATCTTCCTCTTTATCTTCTGCTCCGTCTTCCTTCCGCTTCTGCTCATCCTCCTTCTCCTCCTCTTCTACCTTCTCCTCATTATTGTCCTCTACTTGAGCTTCTTCTTCCTCCTCCTCTATAATTTCATTATCATCTGCCACTTCAATTATTGATAGTAGTGTCTCACTACTAATAACATCTTCTTGAAACGCAGATTCGACAATAGGTGCATCAACATGCGATCTGGCTTTAGTTTTGAATACTGCTGACCACTTATCTTTATCTCTTTTGATATTTGGATATGAAGTATAATAAACTTGTTCAACTTGATAAGCCAACACAAATGGATCATATTTCGGAAATTTTCTGCTTCGATTAACATCCACAAGTTTATAATCCTTATGTATTTGCATTCCTTTTTCAGAATTATCTATCCAATCACATTTGAATAAAATAACATTATATGTGCTTTTTTCGCCTGTGTACGACAATTCAACAACTTCGTTGAGTGTTCCATAGTAGTCAGCTCCCTCAGTCGAACTTACACATACTCCATTATTAAGTGTAGATTTTTCCAAATCTAACCCATCTTTGAAAGTGCGAAATTTGTATCCGTTAATGAAATAACGTTTCCATGTTCGCACCCTTTTCGAAGGACCTTGTGCTAAGGCTATGAGAACTGGATCTTTTAAGTTGTTTACCTATCATTGTTAAATTATTAACATATTATAATACCTTCAGGTATTAAAAAAAATTGAAAAAAAAGAGTAATCTGGTGTTAGTATGTAGTATGTACTTACTTGTCCTCTAAACCATTGGGGAAATCTTGTGTCAAATTTGTTCCAAATATCCTCGGCTGTGAGAAATTGGGGATATTCTGTTTTGATATAATTTTCAAACATCCTATATATTCATTATAAAAAATGTCGAATTAAGTAATAGTTTTTACATGCATGTTGTTATAATTAATTATTAATAATTAAAGTTTCAAAGGACGATTTTTTTACTTACACTTCGTTATGCTTCAATTCTTCTAAATCACAGTTAGATAAAACATATAAGTGTGCACGCTCATATTCGTTGTCTTCTAAAAATCTTTCACGACACTTTCCAGAACAAATTCCCCCGTGATCTTGAAAAATCTCGGGTAAGGTAGAATACGTAGGCTCTTTCGAGCGTACGTCGAGATCCTTGGCTTTTGTGTCCACGTTCTCTTCAAAATAAAAGGAACAGAAATTGGCAATTTCTTCAAGCAAATACGCGTTGCATATAGAACCTTCAACACGCGCTTTATTTCCAATCTTTTTTTTCAAATGATTTAAGAACCTATAAAAAACTTGGATAAGATAGACTGAAATAATTAAAGTTAAAATTGGATAATTGTGGAATTAATTACCTCTCAAAAGGATACATCCACCTATATTGCACTGGACCACCCATTTTCAGTTCATACGGCAAATGAATTGGTAAATGCTCCATTGAGTTAAAAAAAGATGGTGGAAATATCTTCTCTAACTTGCAAATGATTTCGGCAATGTTGTTCTCGAGAGTAGTTATTTTTTCAACTTGTATCGATGAAGTACACAAATCTCTGAAAAATTGGCTAAGCTCAGTTATAGCATTCCACTCATTCTTCGGAAGAAGGTGCCTTAAAGCCACTGGAAGTAAACGCTCCATAAACACGTGACAATCATGACTTTTCAATCCATGTAGTTTCAACTCGTGTTTATCAACACATCTACTCAGATCTGAAGCATAACCGTCCGGAAATCTCAAATTGGATATCCAATCACACAACACCTTCTTTTGTTCTTTATTCAAAATGAATGAATCCATTTTTCGCTGTTTAGAACAAACGGTCAACATGTCCTCTTGTGCTTGTGGGGTAAACTTTGTCTTGTTTTTCACATTCATCACCGTGTGAATCAGTTGCTCGAAAACGTTTTTCTCGATATGCATTACATCAAGGTTATGACGAATTAATAGTGTTCTCCAATAAGGAAGTTCCCAAAAAATGCTTTGTTTCCACCACCCAACTCGAGAAACTTTTAACGAGTCCAATTCAGCTTTACTTGCATCCACAACTTTGGGAAAATGCTTCACACAATCCCACACTTCTTCACCCGTTAATCTCGTAGCAGCAAAATCTTTCTCAACTCGTCCTTTTCGAAAATTAACTTTATCTTTGCGGAAAACATGATCAGGTTGTAAAAACTGTCTATGACAATCAAACCAACTCCATTTTTTACTTTTATAAAGCCAAAACGACTTAGTCTCCTTCTCCATACAATATGGACACGCATGTTCACCAGCAGTTGACCAACCCGATAACATGCCGTAAGCAGGAAAGTCATTGATAGTCCATAATAGTACGGCTCTAAGATCAAAGTTCTGCTTTCTAGAGACGTCGTATGTGTACAACCCTGTCTCCCACAACTGCTTCAACTCGCGAATTAACGGTTGTAAATAAACGTCAAGAAATTTTTTGGGACTGTTCGGACCGGGTATAAGTAATGATAGAAACATAAACTGTCTTTTCATACATAGCCAGGGTGGTAAATTGTATGGAGTTAGCATTACCGGCCAGCAGGAGTACGACTTTCCGTATTGACCGAAAGGTGCGAAACCATCAGTACAAAGACCAAGTCGAACATTTCGAGGCTCACTTGCAAAAGAAGGATGAATGCGATCAAAATGTTTCCAAGCCTCGCCGTCACTTGGATGAGACATTATCCCGCTGACACGTGGATTTTCATGATGCCACCGCATCTCTGCCGCAATTAGTTTTGTGGCATAAAGTCGTTGCAAACGCGGTCCTATTGGGAAATAAGTTAAAATATTTTTCCCAACCCTTTTGCCATTTGCATTCTTTTGTTTTTTATATCGATCTCTACCACATTTTCTACACTTATCGAGAAGACTATCATCATCCCAAAACAACATACATCCTATTTCACACGCATCTATCTTTTCATAAGGCAGTTGAAGAGCTTTAAGAATATTTTTGGTTTCATAGAAGTTACGCGTCATAACATGATTTTCAGGAATAATGTCCCCTATAAATGACGCGATACCATCTACACATTTGTGGGGTAAATTGTATTCACATTTCAAAGTTACCAACCGGGAAGCTGACTGCAACAGAGAGATACGACTCCCCTCATACACCGGTTTATTGGCATGTTCCAACATTTTGAAAAAGGCTAGTACATTAGGATTTGGAGATTCATCAACCACTTCGGCGTCAACATTTTCCATTATAATTTCATTAATGTTGTCGCGCAACGCATCCTCCACCATATCCCTATAGGGATTGTCAGACCTCTCCTCAACGGGAAAATTTTCACCATGGCACACCCAATCATAATAGTCATCGCAAAAGCCCCAAAGCCCTAGGTGTTTTCGTACTTCTTGTTCGACTAAAAATTTGCGATTTCTACACTTTACACATGGGCACCTAATTTCCTTACATCTACCGTAATCTTCTTGTTTCTTAACATAATTAATGAATTCATTAACGCCCATTACAAACTCCTGCCTTAATTTTTTATTACAATCCAATCTTTCATACATCCATGCTCGTTGTACTCTTTTCATTTCAAATCTACATACACGTTTATAATTATTATTATCGACTTAAATAAATATTCAAAACAATAACAACAAGAACTAAAAGTTTACTAATAGCAACAATAACAACAATAACTACTAATACACATCATATTACACAAACAACAAACAACAAACAACAAACAACAAACAACAAACAACAAACAACAAACCAACCTCCAACCTCCAACCTCCAACCTCCAACAACAACAACAACAACAACAACAACAACAACAACATCTTCCACCTGCAAAAAAAAAATAATATTCGAGTTCATGGGGTCCTTATCTCTCCAACCTAAACCCATCTTTGAATCTTTCATACCATTAGTAAATACTAATCATTTAATTAATTGTTATGAGACGAAAATTCGGCAGCAATTCCCTACAGTTCTCCAAATACACAATGTTGAATGACTTGTCACTCTCCATATGTATTCAGAGAACATTAAAGGAACTGTCAACCAAACTTAATCGTCAAATAACAATTAAAAAAATGATTAGTATTTACCACCTAAATGGCATTAAAGATTCAAAGACAGTCCCAAAACGGGGACTATTCAAGAATTACACCTAATGCGTAATTCTTGAACGGGTACTAAGTCTATCATATATGAACAACATTTCCTTAATAATTGTGACAAAAGTAAAGCACGACAAATGACCGGGACGGAGGGAGTAATAATAATTATCTATATTAATAATTACAACAATTCAAAGGAGGGAGGGTGGCAGTGGGGTGGCGGCGGCAGGCAAGGGGAGGGGGTGGTAGATCTGAAAAATCAAATTAAGAAGAGGAAGAGAGATAGAAAGAGGGACGTACCAATTGAAGGCTCCGGTGGTGTAGGTGGTGGTTCCGGTGGTGTTTGTGGTGGCTCCGGTGGTCTTAGGTTAGGGTGGCGCCGGTGGGGTCTTGGGTAGAGTTGAAGGACGGAATTTTAATTGATTTATGTAAAGTGACATACGGGGAAAGACTTGGCTGTTGGATATATCAAAAAACCTTGCGACGGAATTTCCGTCGCAAGTCCGTCGCAAGCTTTATTATTAAATAATAATTGCGACGGATTTTCCGTCGCAGGAATAGAATTTCCGTCGCAGAAAGAAATGCCACCTGGCTTTGCCAGTTGTGATATTTCAGTCAATTATTTGAATCTGCGACGGAACTTCCGTCGCAATCTTACAAATTGCGACGGAACTTCCGTCGCAGAGGTTCCCGCCATGTTATTTTTCTAGGCGCCATGGCTGGAAACTCTGCTACGGAATATCCGTCGCAATTCCGTCGCAGGTTTCTATTTCCGTCGCAGGATCCGTCGCAAAGGTTAATTTGCTACGGAATTCGTGTCCGTCGCAAATAATCCGTCGCTAATGAAATACTTTTTTGTAGTGAGTCGGGTCCGGTCCGACCGGAATCTAGGCATAAATCAGGTTTTTTCCCCAAATTTCTTTCTTCTCCTTCATTATTTCGACTATTCTTCTCTCTCTCTCTCACCCATATTCTCTCATAATCCTCTATCAAACACACTCATATCATTAATTCATCATCTTATTATCATCAACAATCATCATCATACTTGTTTTAAGTACAATCTTTGAAGAAATTGGTGTTCTTACTCTCTAATTTTGCCCCAAACGTGAAATCTAGGGTTTGCTTCTCCTTTCTTTGATTTTGTGCTTTTAATTGTTGTTTCTTACTTGCTTCCTTAATTCTTTAGTATTTAATCACTCTTACATTGCTTATTGCTTCGTCTTACTTGCCTTTTAGACCCAAATTCGATTTTTTTGACCTAGGGCTTGGTAGAACCGATTGTGAGAATTTTGTGGTGTTTGTGTGTTTTATTTGCTTTAAATTCGTCATGTCTAGACAAGGAGGAAGTAGTAAGCGACCTAGGGAACCCCGTCTCATCCGACAACCTCGAATTGAAGTGATTCCTAGTAACCCAACTTACCCATGGATCGTTTTTAGCACACAAGAACAACATGATAGGTTTGCAATGCTTATGGGTCGTCCTATGGACCCTACTCGATGTGTGTGCCCCATAATTCTTGATGCTCTCGGTTTGGGTGATGCTATTTCTACTATGTTTAACCGAATCGGGTTTGGTGGGTTATACTCCCTTAATGAACTTTCTTACCGACCGTTGACACTTGAGTTCTATAGTTCTTTCGATTGGGACGAAGTCAATATGAGTGTGTCTTTTCGGTTGCTTAATAGTGATTTCGAGTTGTCCTATGATGAGTTAGCTGGTCATTTGGGTCTTTCTCGTGGTGATGATGATGATGATTTTACTGATATTCCTTCCGGCTTTCAAGTCGTTGAATACTTTTCTCTATTTACTGGTCTTCCTAACCCGCGTGTCAATGTCATGGCTGTAAATGATGTGCAACATCCTTGTTTAAGGTTGTTTTTGCGTTTCTTTAGCTTTATTCTGTTTGGTAGGAAAGATTTCAGTAAGCTAAATTCTCATGAAGTTTTATTGCTTGCATCCACCCTCAATCCCAAACATGAGAATATTTTTCAGTTTCACCCGGTTGGGTTGGTGTGTTATGCTTTTTGGCGAGTCAATTCCCCCACCCAAAATTCCTTGGATTATGGTGCTTTGGTCACTAGATTGGCTAGGCGACTTGTTGGGTTTGGGGGAGACCGTCGGTACGCACCCATGACCGAGGTACATGCTCCTAGGGTCGACGAGGAGTACTTGCGCCACACTTTATGTTGGATTAATGCGTTAGGTAACACTCAATTTCAGTGGCGAGTACGGGGGTCCCAGTGGATAGCTCTTCCTGACCCCGTCAACCGTCTACCTTCTACGGAGCGGCTGCCTGCCCATAATCCTGAGATTGAACCTACCCATCCCCCTCGTTCTTATGTGGTACCACACGAGCTTATTTTCACCTTGGCCGAGACTCGTCGACCTCGTCGGCGGATCACCCATTCATCTTCTGCTCAAACCCCGACTCCTCACTTTACGCCGACCCCAACTCCGCTCCCTTACCCTCCACCTACTTATACCTATGATCCGGCCTTGGAGAGGGAGATTAGGATTCACCAAGGAATTAATAATGACTTGGTGATGATGGGGTTTTGGGAGAACCTCATGCGGACGGATCTTAATGCTACTGCTGGTTGGACTCCGCCGAGCTATTATCGAGGTCCGGGTGACGAGAGTGGTGTGTTCAATAATTATGGGGTGACTCGTAAGTAGTTTTCCCAGTAGTTCAGTCATGACTATGGTTGTCTGGGTCGTTCGTGGTTTACTCCTATCCGACCGGATGCTCCGGTTGATGGGTTTGGTGGGCCATTTAGGGCCTCTTCTTTTGGTGCTGCTCAGCGAGATAATGATGATGATGGTGCTGATGAGCAGTAGTGACAGCTGGTCACTACGCTCCCATTTTGCAGCTGGTTTGGGGGAGGCTATGTCTATAAAAGCTGGTATTATCTATCCTTGTACTTTCTTTTATTGTATTTTCTTTTAGTTACTTCCACATTTCCCTTTGTTAATTGTGTCCTTTAGGATGCTGTTGTTGGTTGTTGTGTGATTGTTGTGCTGTTAGCGTCACACTGAGGACACTGTGACATTTAGGTTTGGAGGAGAGTCTTTATTTATGTTGCTTGATGAAGTTGAATAACGATAATGATAACTTGCATTGTTTCTGCATTTGAATCCCAAATAAGTTGTCCATGTACATTGTTTTAACTTACTACTTTTGAAAACAAAGCTCATAGAACAAGTCTTGACCGTTTTTGACATACCTTATACTAATTAGATTTGGCCAATTTTTGTTGGTAAACCACTTAAAACTCTGAGGTATATAGAGCTTCCTAGGCCAGGAACATCAATAAAATGGTCTCATTGTCTTTAGGTTTATGAGTGTGGTACTCCTTGTGGAATATGTAACATCAAACTGCATAAGTGTGACATTAGTTTCTTGATACTATACGCGTTCATTTGATGAGTACACGAGGAAAGGCGGTTTTTACCGTTCAAATAAGCCTTACATTACCTTTTGTTTAGCCCTTTTGAACATTTGTAGCCTGTTTTATAACCCATCTAATAGCTACATTCCTAGAATTTGCCTACCTTATCGGGACAGTCGCAGTTGCATGTTTTTTCTTGTCTACTATGGTTGGGTCGGGATATTATTTTAAAAAATGAATATCAAGTGGGTGTAGCAAGTATGTTGGCAATTGTGTCATTTATTCCCTTTGTTGAGAAATGTTATGAAGCAAAAGATAAGAAAAGAGAAAAAAAAAAGATATGAAAAAAAAAGAAAAGAAAAAAAAATATATGTTGCTTCATTACATTGTTCAAGGGATAATGAAAGGGAATATACTACACTCTAGTGCATATTTAGAGAGCAATATCGATATCTATCTTGTATTGTCAAAGTTTAAGATGATTTCTCTAGTCGGGTATTGGTTTGTGCTAACCTTGTAGAATTGCTTTGGTAAGTGTCGCTGCGACTACCGGTCCTAGCCCCACATTCACCTATTAGCCTCTCGTACTGTCTTGATTCATGTACTTTGGTTTTATAGCGAATGCGTATTAGTTGGGGAAATTACTATCACATTAGAATGAATGCATGTTTCATAAGTTGAGTGAGTGTTTCTACTTCTTTCTATCTTTACAAAACTCACCCTTACATAAACTTATGAGTGCATGAGTGAATCCGCGAGAATCCGACAAATTGAGCCTTGCAAAATTGAAAGGTATTTGGTTTTTGTCTATATTACGGTATCATGTAAAACCTTGGGACATGAGCTGTGTTTTCTACTTTCCCGTGCCTTTAAATTTGTTTTATTGGTACAACTTGGTCATTACTTTGTTATAGATATGGATAGCTTGGGATTTGTATGTGCATTAACATTAGCTTTGAGTTTTTCGTTCACCATTTGTATGTTTGTCCTTGTATAGTGGTGAGTGCTTTGCTTCGGGACAAGCAAATGATTGGTTTGGGGGAGTTTGATGATCATTATTTATTTACATATTTTATGCTTCCCTTAGTTACATAAGACTCGATTTATTGTCTTTCCTTGCTTGTTTCTATGCTATTTTAGCTAGAGTATCGATTCTGCCGCTTCCATTATATTTTAATGCAGATTGGATGCATTTGGAGCTTTTTGAATTAGTATGGAGCATAGCGGAATCAGATCGTAGAAGGTTAGGCACGTGAATCGAGAGCGGTGGAGAAGAAATGAAGAAAAACGAAGAAACAAGCCATCTAAAGAAGGATGCTCGATCGAGCAACACCACTTTGCTCGATCGAGTCGTGCTGACGTCATGCTCGATCGAGCAGATTCACCTTTGCTCGATCGAGCAACCCAGTGTTTGGCAACTTTCGGATTTCCTAAATTAGTTTAACCTAGTTAATTAGATTGTTATTATAAAAGCAAAACTCGTCTTTCACAATTAGGTACGCTTTTATATTAGAAACTCAAGTTTTGTTTGCTTTACTACTGGATTGATTCATCAAGACTATTGTTTTTAGTCCAAGCTTGTAATCGGTACTCTTTAATCTTCCTTTGTTATTCAATTAGTTACTTTCTAGTTCTTTAATTATTCTTTGTTAATCCTTTCATTGTTGTTAATCATGTTTACTTTATTTATTATCGTTGTTATTAATATCGTTATGAGTAGCTAAATCCTTATCTAGGGTTGAAGATAGACTAGTTAATTGAATTGTAATAGCATGGTTATCGTTTGATTATCGTTTTAAATCTAGTTGCTTAATTACTGGTCATGATTAATTAATTAGTCTCGCAAATTAGGATTAACATCGACCGGGTTAAGACTAAGATAGGCTACGATAATTGAATAGAACTCGTTTAATGATAGCGATCGCATGTTAAATTGTAGATCTAAATGGCATAATTGAATCGACCGATCTTGTGACCTTAGATAACTTTATTGCATGATAGTTGATTACACCCTTTACCCTGAATAATAATCCTAGTGAACCTGAGACCCTAGACTTTTAATCTTGTTGATTTTTGACCTTTTATTGTTATTGTTTGCCATTAGTTTATAAACACAAATCAAAAACCCACGAAATTGTTACTATAAGAGATGAACCTAGTTTAACAGATTAGATTACTACCGCCTCCCTGTGAATTCGATACCTTACTTACCACTGACTATTAGTTAGTAGTGAATTAGGATTACTTTGATTAAGGTGACGCGACTTTACCCTTATCATGACACATACACATAAATTGTCATACAAAGCTTAAGAGATCAATTGTGTGACTCTAAGTAAGCGCTTAAGAGATTTTAATGATCGTTTCATGATAAGAGAGAATGGTTTCCTCGAATTGTCGAAGAGCCATGTTTATACATGAAGTTAAGTGGGAGCTAGATCTATCTTGTATGGACATGAAGTTAAGTGTGAGTTAAAATTATCATGTTTGGACATAAAGATTAGTGGGAGCAAATTATCTTCCATGTTTTGTATGTAAGAGACATATTAATCATTGGGAATGATGTACTGACTTTGTGTTCCGTGAAGGAGTGTTTGGGAAATCATTTCTAGATGAAAGACTTGGAAGATGCATATCGCATCTTAAGTATCCAAAATCTATAGTGATAGATGAGAGAGGATATTGGCATCAAGATAAGAATCTTATATTGATAACGATCATTCATCTAAGAATCAATAAGCTAAGAAATATTTTCATATTGATGAAGGTGGGATTACTATGAAACAGTCATAGTCATCCACTGAACCTAAGAGTTGTTGATCACGTGATTACTAATGTTTCCGCAATTATACCAATCATGTATGCCATGATATGCACATACCTTGATGACTTGTATGTTTGGAGCATGACAAGCCAATAACAAATCAATCTATATGAGAGTCAATGAATAGCCTTCAAGAACATTCATGAGGTTCTCGAGAAGAACTAAGGATTTATTTTTGTGTTTGGTAGAGATAACTTAGTCATGTGTTAAAGGTTACACAAGCCCAAGTTCTCAAACTTGCAAGGATTTGTCGAAATCTCTGGCTAACTTTTGTTATATTAAAAGCGAATAACTGAAAAGTATGATTGAAGAGTCAATCATTAAGAATTCTACAAATGGAGTCTTAGTACATTATGATGAGGATAAGGATGCTTATAAGGAACTAATAGTAGATCCTTTCACCAAGATACCTATCACATAGTTATCTTGATAACAAGTGGGAGCATCTTTTAAGATAAAGATCTCAACTCTAGATAGAGATCTAGACACGTACTCAGATAAATTCATGTTATTAGGAGTAACGTTGAATGGAAGGAAAAAAACAACTCATAAGGTTGGAATAAATGAATATATGATATATTTACTACCCAAGCCTTTATTGCATTTAACAAGATCGCCATGAAGTGTCATGGATTATATAGACTTTATATTATAAGATATGAAGCAATAACATTGTGTTGATTGTTCATATATGATAATTACATTTATCGTTTGAGTTTCTAAAACTCATTTTTTGCTTTTTTATATCCAAATAGGTTGTAGTGACAATTTTGAACCCTATTAAAGTGAACTGGATTAACATAGCATTGACCCCTAGTTGCTTATATGAGGTGCCGTCTCCAAGTGACTGGAGTTTGATGCGATTGATGACAAGTTCAAGGGCCATAGGGTCATAAGGGATGACTAGTCGATCACATAGGCAGACTGTATGGGCACACTCTGTCTGGCAGTGACCGCTTATAGAGTTTTGGTAATTTTATAACCTGGTCGTGGCGAGAGCTACTATAGTATTTTTTTTTATTCAATTCTTTAGACTAAAGAATGTTTGCCTAAGATGACACAGTTTTAGAGTGACTTTGATTTATGCTCTACGACCTTCAAGGTCAAATGGACATCTTTTGGGTCATGATGAGCTGTGGCTATTCAAAGGGAATAGTGCGATAAGAATTGTCCTTGGTTATTTAAAAATCTCAAGGCCACTCGAGGAGTAGTAAGCTGGAAATGCGTGGCCACGCTCGGAAGGTATCTATGGTAGATAATTCTGGTCAAACAGTTACTCTCCAGATCGAGGAAACCACTCTTGACATGATCAAACGCAAGTACAACCTGCAAGACACCTTGCGTTGAGTGGGAGATAGTATTAGGACAAGAGAATTGGTGACGCACACTTGTCTCGGACAAGTGGGAGATTGTTGGAGTAAGTGTCCTCAACAATAGTGCGATCACTTAATTAAATCTCGATAATAAGGATACAAAGGGATGATGAATATTATAGTCAAGTGGTCAACATTAATCGGTAATGATTGGCTTGCTACAGTTTGACGTTAGTGTCGTATGACGATGGTGATCAGTTGATCCCTTGAGCTCACACCTAAAGGACGATTTCATAATCATGAAAGTTAATTAATTGTATGTAGATACATATTAATTAATCCCTTAATTTGAACAAGTTTAAATTATAAATGAGAACTATATCTTATTGTAATATGATTAAATAAGATTCAATTTAGTAATTTAATCGTTATATTACTAAGAATGCATAATGTTTATGAAACATTTAAGATAAGCATGGTTGGTTGATTATGATTACAATTAGTTGTAGATTATATTAACCAAATATGAGATGACCCATTTTATTTACCTGTGATTATAAAATATGACTTGAAAGGTTAAGTTTGATTTATTTGTTATGAAATTGCATTTAAATTAGTTAAATGCACATTTATAAGCTAAATT
>JAIUZE010003083.1:0-112864 GCA_022085475.1 Heliosperma pusillum | reverse complement strand
CTCCTGGTAGCACGACGATAATAATACGGTCCTAGTCTAAACCTGGCCAGGATCTCGGAATCACGTTTTCCGATTCGACATGCGATAACGTTTCGCATCCAAGACTCGGTCTTACAATATATATGCCGAGTACCCCAATTCGGTAGATCAATTCACGAAAGAGGCGGAAAAAAGCTCAAGCCTCATAACAAGCGGTACGCTACATGCAAATAACACCACCTCGCAAGTACACAACATTTGACGGCCGGGTCGATCAACGCAATGCGTTCAACTCCCAACAACGTCGTCGTATGCCCACTCACACATGCATTTAAGCAGTAGGATACCTCTCCGTTCCGACATTCCAGCCTTACGAACGGGAAGGTAGCCAAGGAAATGAGAGTACCAAGCACAAGACAAAATAGTGCTCAAACCGTATCATTTGTAAAAACCGACTCAAAGTGGGAACATACCAAAACCGTCACAAAACATGAGAATAGGGAATCATATAAGTTTAAATATGATAAACATGAGTCAATACATGATACATAAGCATTAGAACAAGTTTATGAAGCATAATGAATAAAAACATAGATCACCTCTCCAAAACAACGTTGTTTGGAAACCAACGAAAACAAGGGTCCACTTTAAACGGTCATAACTAGAGTTCTAGATATGGGAATGTAGAAATTCCAAGTCGAGGTGATAGCTTAACCTCTTACGGTTCCAACGAGATGTCACACGCCCAAAACAAACAAGTAACGAAGGAGATATGATCATTCTACAAAAAGGGGTCAGTGCAGGAAAAATTC
Organism: Heliosperma pusillum; assembly: GCA_022085475.1. NCBI lineage: Eukaryota > Viridiplantae > Streptophyta > Magnoliopsida > Caryophyllales > Caryophyllaceae > Heliosperma > Heliosperma pusillum. Next base: position 112,073 of record JAIUZE010003083.1, on the reverse strand, counting down.
TGTTTCCAGCGGGTGACGCGGCCTGCGTCCTACGACGCAGCCTGCGTCCTACGACGCAGCCTGCGTCCCCCAACGCAGCCTGCGTCCTTCACGGGACTCAAGGACGAACAAAAATCAACATGGTATCAACAACACAAACCTCATTTATCATTACAAATCATCAATTCTCATATCAACTAACAACTAACAACATCCATCAACAACAATACAAGTCATAAGCTTCTTAACCATAATCTACATACGGTTTCTATCCTAGAAATCACATAAAACACGTAAATGATATCGAGTAACCCTTCACCGTTACCTTTACGCGTCTTTAATCGATTACTAAGCTTTCCTAGTAGTCTCCACCTACAATTAGGTAATAAAAGATGAATAAAATTCATCTTGAGAAAGACGGATAATTTAAAAAGCGAGAAAGACGGAAATTTTATTACTAATACGGATAGAGGAAGCTAAGAGGGGAAGAATAAGACGAACTTACGAGAATTTGAGCGAGAATTGAAGGCGTAGCGATGATTCTAAGTTTGAGCAAGAAGGGAGGCTAGGGTTTTGGTGTTTACTAGAGAGGGAGAAGAAGATGATGAATGAGGGAGTGAATTAGGTTATGGTGAGTATGAGGGAGTATATATAGGAGAAAGTCAACGAAAGTCAAAGACGGCTCGAAAGTCAAGAAAAGTCAAAGACGACTCAAAATTCAAGAAAAGTCAAAGACGACTTAAAATTCAAGAAAAGTAAAAAACGACTCAAAAGTCAAGAAAAGTCAAACTCGACTCAAAAGTCAAGAAAAGTCAAACTCGACTCAAAAGTCAAGAAAAGTCAAACTCACCATAAGACGGGATTTTCATGAAATCTCACAGAAATTCCAAATACGAACTCGGAAATTCTAAATTCGACTCGAAACATAAAAAACTAATTTAAAACTTAAATTCGCTGAAAAGATTTCGTAAAATATTTCTACTAGAAAATAGGGTACATTTCCGGGTGTTACAACGTTAATGATGATGTTTGGCTTGATGTTGTACTTTGATAATAATGAACTCGTGGGCTATAGACTTGAAAATGACCGAGTATAAGAGAGTATTTGTTAGTCCTTCAATTAAAGAAACCTTTGAGGTTGTGTTGAATATTTGACCTAAAGGAATATTATTATACTTGAGTTACAATTCCGCAATTGGGAATCCGTGTGATATGAAAGGATGGATGAATTGGGTTGGAGTCGATTTATCAAATCTAGGTGTACCTTACTTTGATAAATGTACGTGGTACGATGGTTCCTTGTAAGAGATCTTTGTTTGGGATGAGTTGCTTTACTATCACCCTAAGTCTGAAAAGAGAAACTTTGTGGATTAAATCTTAAACCCTTACTCGTGCCATCATTCCTTTTCATTTCCATTCTTGAATGTTTTTGTCAAGATTGATCTTTAAGAAATTACAAGCTCGTACTTTCTTTCTTACTCAGATATATTCATACCTCTACTATCTCCTTTGTCTCTTTCTTGACCTCGTTATTTTCAACGCTCCTCTCTTGTAATCTCGTGCCTTATTTATTTCCATGTTCTCTTTAAGATTCCTTATCGTTTTCTATCTCGTTGCTCCTTCATCTTTTCTCTAGTGGATTGGATATTCCGTCTGTAAGACTCAGAGAATATGCGTGATGTAATTTGGGATTCTTTAGTTAGAATATGTGTCCTTGGATTGAGAAAATTTCATGTTGTATTTGATCATGGAAAATAGGACTTAAGCTCTAGGATGAATCCTAATAGTGATAATGTATCTTCTCCTAGTAGTTTTGGATTTGGAGCTTGGTACTCTACTGTTATTTTGAGAATTTAGTTAATCATGATAATAGTTCGTTGTTGTTGGGTACTACAACGGTTGCTTGGTATGTCATTTAGGAATTAGATGTCTCTAATTGGTGGATTCTAAAAGAGACTTTGCTTTAGGGAAATTGAGCCTGTACCCAAAGTTTGAGGAGTATTGTCATGAATGAAAATCGATTCATTTTGAGTTTTAGATGAATTAGATGATTTGAACGGTTGTCGGATTGCCAAGTGATTGATCATTTGTGGTTTGGAATTAGTGATTCTCTTTTATTCTTAAGGAATCATAGTTTGAGAATGAGAAATGTTCGTTGCAAGCTTTGGATAGTGAGTGCTCAGTTGTTATGGATTATAGAGTTAGAATGGTGAACCCATTTATTAAGGCTTCGAGCGTATTATGATCGAATTAAGGATGTTATGGCGTATTAAAGAATCCTTATAACCGATAATGGATTGTGGATTTTCCCTTGTCGTGAGACTTTGGATGAGGCTAGTAGAATCTTAGATAATTTATGTTTGTTGCTTTGATTGTGTTTTGACTTTCGAAGATGAGAAAGTTCATGGTAATGAATTTTGGAATAGATTGGATTAAAGGATTTCATGGTAAGTCCTTTACTTTGTGGTTGTTAGCGATCATGTTTCCATAGATATAAATACTTTGTTGGTGGTTTCTAGTAAGAGTTTTGATGAAACTAAGAAGATTAGAGTATGTAATGAATCTTTCAGGTGGATTGTTAGTTGTGGAGTCTACCGTGCCGATGGACCTTAGTAGATTCTAATTGGATTCGAATAATTGGGATTTGTTACTCGAAGTTTCGTGATTATGGAATATTCTTGTAGGAATTGTGATGATTGAAAATGATGAGTTGCAAATTGGGTAAATTACATTCTCTTGAGGATTAGAGTATCAGTAGAGTTAGCACTATCGAGTTCTTGTAGATCTTCGTGCCGACTTCATCGTGATTCTTCATATCCCTAAGAGTTCGATTTGTTTCGTTTTTGCGTGTTTTGTATATTTTTTGTTATCGTGATTTGTGAACTTTATGTTCGAGTCGCTCTTTGTACGTGTAATGTGTTCTTATTTTGATTTTATCTTTGAGAAAACTTTCGAATTTACATATTGTGTTTCTAAATTAACTTTTCAAAGAAGTCCAAGGATATATTTTGTACCTTGTTTTTGGAGAAAATAGATTTCTGTTGCTTTTATACTTGGATTTTGCGTTTGGTTGGATGTTTGCACTTGTTATTGGAGACGTCTGATAACTAGTCCTGCACTTACTAACGTTGTTTTGAATTTCGATTTCACTATTTCGACTTTAATTTGATTTGGATAAATTGAGTTCTCGTTCGCGACGGGCACTCTTGAGATCCGTAAGTAAGTTCCACACTTATGAAAATTTCTCTTTAAATCGTTTTCGAGAAGAATCTCGTTTCATAAATATTTTCCCTTATAAAAGTTTTCGTATTAATTTTGAAAACCGATTCTTGTCCTTGATACTTTTGTTTTCTACTCTCAAGTTTCGAGGACGAAACTTTTTAAAAGGAGGGGTGATTGTAACACCCGGAAATGTACCCTATTTTTCTAGTAGAAATATTTTACGAAACCTTTTCAGCAAATTTAAGTTTTAATTTAGAATTTATTATTTCGAGTCAAATTTAGAATTTCCGAGTTCGTATTTGGAATTTCTGCGAGATTCCATGAGAATCCCGTCTTAAGGCGAGTTTGACTTTTCTTGACTTTTGAGTCGAGTTTGACTTTTCTTGACTTTTGAGTCGAGTTTGACTTTTCTTGACTTTTGAGTCGAGTTTGACTTTTCTTGACTTTTGAACCGTCTTTGACTTTTCTTGACTTTTGAGTCGTCTTCGACTTTTCTTGACTTTTGAATCGTCTTTGACTTTTCTTGACTCTTAAGTCGACTTTGACTTTCGTTGACTTTTCCGACTAACCCTTTACTTATACTCCCTCATACTCCTTAATCTATTTCATTAACACAAACACCAAAATCATTCCTTCTTCCTCATCAAATCACCAAAACCTAAACCCCTCTTTGATCCGATCTTATAATCATCATACCGCATTCGTTTCTTGTCGGAATTCGCGTAAGTTCGTCTTATACTTCCCCTCTTAGCTTCCTCTATCCGGATTGGTAATAAAATTACCGTCTTTCTCGCTTTTTAAATTATCCGTCTTTCTCAAGGTGGATGATATTCCTCTTTTATTATCTAATTGTTTGTAGGTGGAGACTAGGAAAGCTTAGTAACCATTTAAAGACGCGTAAAGGTAACGGTGAAGGGTTACTCGGTATCATTTACGTGTTTTGCATGCTTTATATGTTAGAAATCGTATTTAGAATACGATTAGTAAGTTTAGGAATTATGTTATGGGAGATGATTGTTGTTATTTGATGATTTTTGATGATGAATATTGATGGTTGATAGTTGATAGAAGTGAATTATGAAAATTGGAAATGATAGAAATGGTATTGTTGTTCTCGGGTGGACTCGTGCAAATTCACAGCACCGACCCTTTTTCGTAGAATGATCATATCTCCTTCGTTACTTGCTTGTTTTGGGCTTGTGACCATTCATTGGAACCGTAAGAGTATAAGCTATCACTTCGACTTGGAATTTCTGCATTCCCATATATAGAACTCTAGTTATGACCGTTTGAAGTGGACCCTTGTTTTTGTTAGTTTCCAAACTTGTGTTTTGTGTGTAGTTGTGCTCCGAGCCGGGGTACCGGCCGCCTCCCTCCACACCGGCGTGGAACACGGCTGTATTTTTTCTTATAAAATCTCTAAAACTCGTAATTCATATTAGTTCGCATGATTCGTTTATCGTATAATTTTACGTAGTGACTTATAATATTCATGTTTTGGATATATGATATTTCTTTCGCTTGTATCACATGTTTTGTGACGGTTTTTGGTATGTCCCCCTTTGAGTCGGTTTTTACAAATGTTACGGTTTGAGAACTATTTTGTCTTGTGCTTTGTACTCTCATTCCCTTGGCTAACTTCTCGTTCGTAAGGCTGGAATGTCGGAACAGAGAGGTATCCTACTGCTTAATTGCATGTGTAGTGGGCATACGACGACGTTGTTGGGAGTTGAACGCAATGCGTTGATTGACCCGGCCGTCAAATGTTGTGTACTTGCGAGGTGGTTTTATTTGCATGTAGCGTACCACTTGTTATGAGGCTTGAGCTCTTTTCCGCCTCTTTCGTGAATTGATCTACCGAATTTGGGGTACTCGGCATATATATTGTAAGACCGAGTCTTGGATGCGAAACGCTTTATCGCATGTCGAATCGGAACACGTTATATTCCGAGATCCTGGCCAGGTTTAGACTAGGATCGGATATTTATTATCGTCGTGCTACCAGGAGGAAATTAGTCTACATATACGAAATGTATCATCGTGTATGCGTTCAGGGAAATGCTTTATCCCGTGGATGCCTTTTAATCATACTTGCCATGTACACGGTGCTAGTGCGTTTCATTTACCGTGAGAGTTGTCGTCTTGTGTCGTCTTTGAATGCGTGATTTCATGATCTTGTTCATGGTCATTGCATGATTGGACACCGTCATGGTCTTGGTTCGTGAATGGATGATAATGATAATATGTTGGATTTATTGTGATCATCGCATGACTTGACTTGGTTTGTCTGTCGAGTCTCAATCTTATCAATCTTATACCGCTAAAGGTGAGATGCAAGCCCTAGTGAGCGTATTCGGTTGCCTAAGAGTGTCTTCCCCGAGTCTTTGAATAACATGATGGTCTCGGATTTGATTTGCACATGATCTTATCATTATATATATGATTGCCTATCTATTCTTATTGTAACTCACATGTATATTCATATATGCATGATTTTACTTTTGTATTTCCTTATATGTAGGTTTAATGTGATAAGGCTGGGAGAACCCGGAGTTACTCCCCACTGACTGTGGTGTTCATCTTTTTCATGAATGAACAGGTTGCTTGCATGGATGGCTTTTTGGCTATGATATTTTGGGGTTCGGGTGTGAGCTAGTGGGCGTTGTCCCTGGAAGTTTCACCTCTAGACGATTTTAGCTAGTTTTGCTAAACACTTGTTCTTTGCTAACATTTAAGAGACCCCGTCTCTTTGTTGTATTTCCGTACTTAGTTGTAACATTTTGACACTCCTCGGTTTATTTAACTTGCATGTATAAAAGTTTTTAAAACTACCTATTTCCGCAATATAATTCACATGCTTGTTTGTTTTATATTTCCGCATTCGCGAGGGTTGTCACAGTTGGTATCAGAGATTTATCGCTCCCGACGCACACACGTGAACCCTAAACTTAAACTAATTGACCTTGAAATAATAAATGAGAGATGGGTAGAAATTAAGGACTTTACTTGGTAGTCTTGGTGTACTTGATGTTTGTTAGGTTCTAACTTGTTTGTTGATTGTGTTGAGTAATGTTATGTTTGTTTGTATCTACCGTCTTAAGGTGGATCGTTGTGTTACCTAGATGAAGTATCCTCTACCGGAGGTTTGAAGATTAACAAGCCTAATTGAAGTGTATTTCTTCCTCATCTTTGAATTCTCTCGTCCTTCTTGTATTATGCTCTCTTTCTTCTATCTTGGTGCTTCTTTCTCTTCCAACTTGTTTGCCTCTTGGAAATTACTCTTGATAGTTTCCTCCATTTTACCATTGGTATCCTTACCTTCCTCTTGTAACATTTTGTGGATGCCATACCCAATTGTTTGTGGTATATTGTACTTGGTTGGAAGAATTTTAGACTTTGTGGACTATTAGTGTTTGTTAGAATGAACTTGTGATTTGAGGAAAATGGTATAGATCTAATTTCACCCTATGGTGGTGAGAGTTGGTATCCTTGAGGAAAGTATGGTAAAATATGTTTGATGATTTTAGTGTATAAATGCTTGTCATGACTTGTATGTAAATAGTTCATGATATTCAATGGTGTAAGTTGAATGAGTTGGCTAGGATTTCTTAACTCATTAATAATTTAATCTTTTGGACTTAAAAGAGTAGTATTGTTTCGAAGACCATACTTATGATATGTCTAAGTGGTGTAAATGAGAAGCTTTAAATGATATCTTGAGGTGCGAAATACTTTTGAGGTTAAGCGACTTCTTGTGCATGGCTTCCAATGGTGTGTTTGTGAGTATAGCCTTGGTGGAAAAGCATTTGGCTATAGTTCTTGGATTTAAAGATATGATCTTATCTTATGGTATCGGAGACTCGTTTGGAGTAGTAAGGTTTCGTTGTAAGTTGAACCATATTACTCGAGGATTATAGATATGAGAGAGATTCGATGATGTGATCTAGGATGGAAATGCCTTGGGATGTTAATAATGATGTTTGGCTTGATGTTGTACTTTGATAATAATGAACTCGTGGGCTATAGACTTGAAAATGACCGAGTATAAGAGAGTATTTGTTAGTCCTTCAATTAAAGAAACCTTTGAGGTTGTGTTGAATATTTGAGCTAAAGGAATGTTATTATACTTGAGTTACAATTCCGCAATTGGGAATACGTGTGATATGAAAGGATGGATGAATTGGGTTGGAGTCGATTTATCAAATCTAGGTGTACCTTACTTTGATGATTGTACGTGGTACGATGGTCCCTTGTAAGAGACATTTGTTTGGGATGAGTTGCTTTACTATCACCCTAAGTCTGAAAGGAGAAACTTTGTGGATTAAATATTAAACCCTTACTCGTGCCATCATTCCTTTTCATTTCCATTCTTGAATGTTTTTGTCAAGATTGATCTTTAAGAAATTACAAGCTCGTATTTTCTTTCTTACTCAGATATCTTCATAACTCTACTATCTGCTTTGTCTCTTCCTGAACCTCGTTTTCCTTTTTCGTCTTCGCCTTTTTCATCTTATCGTAGTCTTTAATGACGCTTCCTAATGTTCCTTGTATCATGTTCTTTTACCCCTACTCTCTTGATAGGTAGTTTTTCTTATTAGCTAACGTAAGGGTTAGTAGGTGTGTTTTGAAGAATTTTCGAATATGGTACCTAACCGTCCTATTAAACTAGTTTCATGTTTAGATGATTATAAGGATTTGAGGATAGCTTAGGATGAAACTCTCCTAGTGGTTTTAGACTATGAAAGCTTAATGTTGCAATATCGTTTTGAGGATCGAAATAAGCATAATGATGGTTGGTAGTTGTGGTTAAGAATTTTAGTGATTCTTTAAGTGTTACTTGGGACATTGTGGTCTTTAAAATGTTGGAGCCTAGCGGGAATAATTACCTTGTGGAATTTGGATTGGGTGACCAAACTTGAGGAATATTGTCATAAGCGAAAACCGATGTATTGAGAGTTTGAAGGAGCTAAATAAATTGATTTACGGTTGCATTGCCCTATGATTGGCAAAAGTTAAGTGAAATGAGATTTTGTGACTAATCTCTTTTGAGGTTTGTGATTTAACTTTTGAAGATGAGAAAGTTCATTGTTAATAACTTAGGATAATGAATTTTGGAATAAATTGGATCAAAGGATTTCATAGTAAGCCTCTTTTACCTTGTGATTGTTAACGATCATGTTTCCCTAGATATAAATATTTTGTTGGTGGTTTCTAATAAGAGTTTTGATGGAGCTAAGAAGATTAGAGTTCGCAATAAATTTTCATTTGGGTGGTTAGTTGTGGAGTCTACCGTGCCGATGTACCTCAGTAGATTCTAATTGGATTTGAATAATTGGGATTTGTTACTCGAAGTTTCGTGATCTTGGAATATTTTGTAGGATTTCAGATGATTGAAAATGATGAGTTGCAAATTGGGTAAATTGCATTCTCTTGAGGATTCGGTTTATTAGTAGATTTAGTGATGTCGAATTCTTGTAGATCTCCCTGCTGACTTTATCTTGATCTTCTTATCCCTAAGAGTTCGATTTGTTTCGTTTTTGCGTGTTTTGTATATATTTTGTTATCGTGATTTGTGAACTTTAAGTTCGAGTCGCTCTATGTACGTGTAATGTCTTGTTATTTGATTTTATCTTTGATAAAACTTTCAAATTTCCATATTATATTTCTAATTTAACGTTTCAAAGAAGTCTAAAGATGGTTTTGTACCTCCTTTTTGGAGAAAATAGATTTCTTTTGCTTTTATATTTGGATTTTGCGTTTGGTTGGATGTTTACACTTGTTATTGGAGACGTCTGATAACTAGTCCTACACTTACTAACACTTGTTTGATTTTCGATTTCACTATTTCGACATTGATTTGATCTGGATAATTAGAGTTCTCGTTCGCGACGGGCACTCTTGAGATCCGTAAGTAAAGTTTCACACTTATGAAAAATTTCCTTAAACTGTTTTCGAGATGAACCTCGTTTCTTAAATATTTTCCTTGTAAAAGTTTTCGTACTAATTTTGAAAACCGATTCTTATCCTTAATACTTTTGTTTTCTACTCTCAAGTTTCGAGGACGAAACTTTTTAAAAGGTGGGGTGATTGTAACACCCGCAAATGTACCCTATTTTTCTAGTAAAAATATTTTACGGACACTTTTCAGCGTAATTTAGTTTTAATTTAGAATTTAATTTTTCCGAGTCGAATTTAGAATTTCCGAGTTCGTATTTGGAATTTCCGTGAGATTCCATGAGAATCCCGTCTTAAGGCGAGTTTGACTTTTGTTGACTTTTCCCCATAAATATCTCATACTCCCTTAATCTATTTCATTCAACACAAACCAAAACCCTTACTTCTTCCTTAAGCAAAAATCAAAACCCTTGCCTCCATTTTTGATCCGTCTTCAAATCGTCACTACTCCTTCGTTACTCGCTCAAATTCTCGTAAGTTCGTCTTATTCTTCCCCTCTTGTCTTCCTCTATCCGTATTGGTAATAAAATTACCGTCTTTCTCGCTTTTTAAATTATTCGTCTTTCTCAAGGTGAATGATATTCATCTTTTATTATCTAATTGTATGTAGGTGGAGACTAGAAAGGTTTAGAAACCGTTTAAAGACGCGAAAAGGTAACGGTGAAGGGTTACTCGATATCATTTACGTGTTTTAATGTGTTTTCCATGTTAGAAATCGTATTGAGAATATGATTAGTAATATTAGGAATTGTATTGTTGATGATGGTTGTTGTTAGTTGATAATTGATATGAGAATTGATGAATTGTGATGATAGATGATATTTGTGTTATGCCTTAGTGAAATTGTGGTGATTTGTGTGACTCTTACCTGTCCGAATAGGACGCAGGCTGCGTCGTGGTGACGCAGGCTGCGTTAGGCTCGGCCGACTGCAGTTTTCCTGCACTAACCCATTTTCGTAAAATGATCATATCTCCTTTGTTACTTGCTTGTTTTCAGCTAGTGACATCCCGTTGGAACCGTAAGAGGATAAGCTATCACCTCCATTTTGAATTTCTGCATTTGCATGTCTAGAACTCTAGTTATGACCGTTTGAAGTGGACCCTTATTTTCGTTGGTTTCCAAACAACGTTGTTTTGGAGAGGTATCTATGTTTTTATTCATTATGCTTCATAAACTTGTTCTAATGCTTATGTATCATGTATTGACTCATGTTTATCAGATTTAAACTTATATGATTCCCTATTCTCATGTTTTGTGACGGTTTTTGGTATGTTCCCACTTTGAGTCGGTTTTTACAAATGATACGGTTTGAGCACTATTTTGTCTTGTGCTTTGTACTCTCATTCCCTTGACTACCTTCCCGTTCGTAAGGCTGGAATGTCGGAACAGAGAGGTATCCTACTGCTTAAATGCATGTGTTAGTGGGCATACGACGACGTTGTTGGGAGTTGAACGCTTTGCGTTGATCGACCCGGCCGTCAAATGTTGTGTACTTGCGAGGTGGTGTTATTTGCATGTAGCGTACTGCATGTTATGAGGTTTGAGCTCGTTTTCCGCCTCTTTCGTGAATTGATCTACCGAGAATGTGGGTACTCGGCGTTTTCTTTGTAAGACTGAGTCTTGGGTGCGAAACGTGATCGCATATCGAATCGAAAAATGTGATTCCGAGAATCTGGCCAGGTTTAGATTAGGAGCCTTATCGTTCCTACCAGGAGGAAATTAGTCTACATACGCGAAATGTAAGCATCGGGTATGAGTTCAGGGAAATGTGATCCCGTGGATGCCTTTGAATCATACTTGCCATGTACACGGTGCTAGTGCGTTTCATTTACCGTGAGAGTTGTCGTCTTTGTGTCGTCGTCTTTGAATGCGTGATTTCATGATATTATTCATGGTCATTGCATGATTGGACACTGTCAATGTCTTGGTTTGTGAATGGATGATAATATGTTGGATTTATTGTGATCATCGCATGACTTGACTTGGTTTGTTTGTCGAGTCTCAATCTTATCAAACTTATACCGCTAACGGTGAGATGCAAGCCCTAGTGAGCGTATTCGGTTGCCTAAGAGTGTCTTCCCCGAGTCTTTGAATAACGTGATGGATTCGGATTAGTATTCCATATGCTCTTATCATTATTTATCGAATTGCCTATCTATTCTTATCGTATCTCCCATGTATATCTATATATGCATGATTTTACTTTTGTATTTCCTTCTATGTACGTTTAATGTGATATGGCTGGGAGAACCCGGAGTTACTCCCCACTGATTGTGGCGTTCATGTCTTTCATGAATGAACAGGTTGCTTGCATGGATGGCTTTTTGCTTATGCTATTTTGGGGTTCGGGTGTGAGCTAGCGGGCGTTGTCCCTGGAAGTTTCACCTCTAGACGATTTTAGCTAGTTTTGCTAAACACTTGTTCTTTGCTAACTTTTTGAGAGACCCCGTCTCTTTGTTGTATTTCGTACTTAGTTGTAACATTTTGACACTCCTCGTTTTATTTAATTTGCATGTATAAAAGTTTTTAAAATACCGTATTTCCGCATATTATTTCACATGCTTGTTTGTTTTATATTTCCGCATTCGCGAGGGTTGTCACAAAAGATGAATATAATTCACCTTTGAGAAAGACGGATAAATTGAAAAGCGAGAAAGACGGTAATTTTATTACCAATTAAGATAGAGGACGATGAGAGGGAAAGAATAAGACGAACCTTAGTGAATTTGAGTAAGTAATGAAGGAGTAGTGATGAATCCAAATTGATTCATAAATGGAATTTAGGGTTTTGGTGGTTTGTATGAGGAAGAAGAGGTGAGTTGAAGAATGAGGGAGTTTAGGGTTTAAAGGTAGTGTAAGGGAGTAAGTGGAAAAATTATGGGAAAAAGCCCATAAGCGTCTTAAGGCGTAACTCACTCGAAATCCCGAGTAAAGTCCGAAAACGAACTCGGATTTGCTAAATTAGACACAGGAAATTTAATTCTAAACTAAAACTAAATTTCGCTGAAAAGTATCCGTATAATATTTTTACTATAAAAATAGGGTACATTTGCGGGTGTTACCGTATTTTTCTGACAAAACAAATTAGTTTTATGTCACTACATACATCTTAATTTTGTTTGTAACCAAATAACCATTTGAATAATTTTTTTTTTCTGTCTTCCTTTTACGTTATCGCTCGTTCTAATTATTATATCGCATTCCACCTTGCATCTGTGTAAACATGATAGTTAGCATCATACTAAGATATTAGACATTTACTTCCTTAATAATAGTGTTCGATAGGCATGACATGATAAATACAGAAAAATGTTGAAGATAATGCGCGACCAAATGTCTTACAACGTATTTGAACTGAATGCATTTTCCAGACATTTATATATCCATTTAGAAAAACAATCTAGAAATTAAAGCAACACCCATACTTAATTCAGTAGCGACTGTAACGCTGATACTTATCCGAAAATTAAAAAAAAAAAATCCATGTAGACACAGAAAACTCATACGATATCATTTTAGAAATTTATTTTAAGTATATGTACTCAACCATAACTCGTACAAATCATTTTGCAACATAAATGAAACCTTGTTTCTTAATAGTTGTTGTTCGGTTTAAAAAGTTACAGAGATACACGTACTATCCATGTGGCACAACAACTATATGTTATAGTGTTATACATATCAATCATGTTGTTGTCATACACGTCATTTTAGTAACACAGTATAGAATTACACGTGTCCTCGGGATGCAGAAGGAGAAAAGCAAATCATCTTATATACACATTATTCTGTCTATAAATATCACACACCGACTGGCTTATAGGTAACATCTACTTGTATTAAGCCATTTCCTATTGGTATAACTTTTTATCTAAACTTTTTAAATTCATTGTAAAACGCATTCTTTACCGTGAATTTAAAGATTATAACTCATGTTATTAATTTGCTTGTTTCATATTCATTAGGAATGCAACGATGGTCCACTCGAAGTAAATTTAAAGATTATATTAAATGATCCACTTAAACAACTCCATCTACCTCCAACGGAATTTGGAGTCTATGCAGTAACGGAAGATAAACTTAAAGCCTACGTTCAACTACGAGATATTGGTTCTCCCACATAAGTTGTTAAATATATAGGACCATCTTCTAAACTTGTCGGGCCGTCGCAACAAAACTGTGCCAGAAAAGCTATTATATTCCTTAAAGACTTATATGGGTTTGATGTTTTAGATTATAGCTACTACGACCTATAGCTACTTCAACAAAACTACACCAAGCTTAATGAAGAGTACTACACGGCTATCAGGCATGAAATCGATGAATAATTACCAACTGTATATGCAGCTATTTAAAAAAAAAAAACTGTAAATAGAATTTTAGGGATACAATAATTGTATAATATATCGCAAGTATATTTCCTGTATATATATAATTGTTTATAATTAAAATCTCTTTTTTCATATATTACAAGTTCGTCTTTAATCTTCCTTGCATGAGTTTACATCGTACAAATATTTCAAACAAGCTAACATTACCGCAGCAAATAAAAAAAGTTAGGAAGCCGCAGGCGGAGCACGCGGCGTTCCAACTAGTCTAGAAAAAACAGAAAGGAAAACCGGTGTAGGAGCGTAGGACCTTCGTGCCTTCAACAGGGGCGGACCGGAGGGGGGGGGGGGTGTCGCACAACACCGCACGTGCACTCCCTCGGAGTTTGGATTTTTTTTTAAAAAAAAGGTTTAGACAAACTATGTATAACATTTTACGTGCAAAATAAGATAAAAAATATTTGTTGGGTGCAGTGGTTAAAGTCTTTGTATGTGGGAGAAGTGGTTTGGGATTCTAGCCTCCCTAAGTCCTTTTGGGAGTAGTATATTTTTTTTTTACAAACTACTTCCTCCCTTCAACTCCACTCTACCATTTTTTTTTTGTACACTATTCACAAGTGATCATATAATTGCAATTTTCTCTCAATATGTAAGTAAAAAATATATTCATGTGTGATCTTGTTTGATTCGTCTTTACGAGTACATTATTAATATCTAACTTTTATAATTTTTGCAAACACGTAGCTAACGATATTTACCCTGTAAAACACGTCTCGGCAAATGTGAAAAAGGTTTTTGGTAGAGTGGAGTTGAAGGGAGGAAGTATATAACTTCCCCCTCAAGTACCCCCTAAGTCCTTTTGGGAGTAGTATATTTTTTTTTTACAAACTACTTCCTCCCTTCAATTCCACTCTACCACTTTTTTTTTGTACACTATTCACAAGTGATCATATAATTGCAATTTTCTCTCAATATGTAAGTAAAAAATATATTCATGTGTGATCTTGTTTTATTCGTCTTTACGAGTACATTATTAATATCTAACTTTTATAATTTTTGCAAACACGTAGCTAACGATATTTACCCTGTAAAACACGTCTCGGCAAATGTGAAAAAGGTTTTTGGTAGAGTGGAGTTGAAGGGAGGAAGTATATAACTTCCCCCTCAAGTACCTCCTTGTTTGCTCCCAACATTAATATTCCGATTTCCCGGTTTCGTACTTTGATTGTTAATTTCAAATTTTATTTGCTTTGACGACCAATTTCAATTCGTTCAGTTTCATTTTTTGTAATCTAGATGGTTAATTCCAAGTTCTCTATGATGAATTTAATTTATCAATAATTTCGTTATAAGACTATGTTGTCTTTTATGCTATGAATATTGATAACTTAGTCCTTTTGTGACAACCCTCGCGAATGCGGAAATATAAAACAAACAAGCATGTGAAATATATTGCGGAAATAGGTAGTTTTTAAAAACTTTTATACATGCAAGTTAAATAAAACGAGGAGTGTCAAAATATTACAAACTAAGTACGAAATATAACAAAGAGACGGAGTCTCTTCAAAATGTTAACAAAGAACAAGTGTTTAGCAAACTAGCTAAAATTGTCTAGAGGTGTTTTAATCCAGGGACAACGCCCGCTAGCTCACACCCGAACCCAAAATAGTCAAAGCAAAAAGCCATCCATGCAAGCAACCTGTTCATTCATGAAAAACATGAACGCCACAATCAGTGGGGAGTAACTCCGGGTTCTCCCAGCCATATCACATTAAACGTACATATAAGGAAATACAAAAGTGAAATCATGCATATATAGATATCCATGTGAGTTACGATAAGAATAAATAGGCAATCCAATATATAATGATAAGCTCATATGGAAATCAAATTGAGGAACCATCATGTTATTCAAGACTCGGGGAAGACACTCTTAGGCAACCGAATACGCTCACTAGGGCTTACATCTCACCGTTAGCGGTATAAGTTTGATAAGATTGAGACTCGACAAACAAACCATGCCAAGTCATTCAATGATCAATCATATAATCATTCATGTAATCATACCAATATATTGACAACATCTCTCACGGTAAATGAAACGCACTAGCATCGTGTACAATAGCAAGACAAGCCAATGGAAGCTCACGGAATAAGACGTTTTCCGGAACCGTATACGATAAGACGTTTCGTATACTCATGACCTAGACAAAGAAGTTCACGGGATAAGACGTTTCCCGGAATCATGTACGATAAGACGTTTCGTACACACAAGACTCTAATCCTCTCGGTAGGACGACGATAATAATACGGTCCTAGTCTAAACCTGGCCAGACTCTCGGAATAAGACATGTTCCGATTTGACATGTGGTAAGACGTTCCACATCCAAAACTAAACCTGGCCAGACTCTCGGAATAAGACATGTTCCGATTCGACATGTGGTAAGACGTTCCACATCCAAGACTCGATCATACAAAGACGTCGAGTACCCCAAATTCGGTCAACCTTCACGAAAGAGGCGGAAAGAGATCTATAGTCAAAAGTCAAGCTAGTACGCTACATGCAATAACACCACCTCGCAGGTATACAACATTTGACGGTCGGGTCGATCAACGCATTGCGTTCGCCTCCTAACAACGTCGTCATATCCCCACTAAACATGCATACAAGCATCAAAGATACACCCCATCGCTCCGACATTCCAGTCTAACGAGTATAAGGTGTAGCCGGGAAATGAGAGTTCATAACACCAAATCATTAGTGCTCAAATCATAACATATGTAAAACCGACTCAAAAGAGGGATATATCAAAAACCGTCACAAAACATGTGATACAAGCGAATGAAATGTCATATATTCAAAACATTAATATTATAAGTCACTACGTAAAATTATACGATAAATGAACCATGCAAACTATTATTAATTACGAGTTTTAGAAATTTCAAGAAGAAAACACAGCCGTGTTCCAGGCCGGTGTGGAGGGAGGCGGCCGGTACCCCGGCTCGGAGCACAACTACACACAAAACACAAGTTTGGAAACTAACTAAAACAAGGGTCTACTTCAAACGGTCATAACTAGAGTTCTAGATATTGGAATGCAGAAATTCCAAGTCGAGGGGATAGCTTATCCTCTTACGATTCCAACGAGTGGTCACAAGCCCAAAACAAGCAAGTAACGAAGGAGATATGATCATTCTACGAAAAAGGGTCGGTGCAGTGAATTCTCAGCCGGGCACTGAACCGGCAGCCGGCCCTTCGGCCAGGACTACTTCCTACCCGAGAACAACATACACAAGTTCCATCATTTTTAATTCTCCTAATTCACTTCTTATAATTATCAACAATCAATATTCATCATCAACAATCATCAAATAACAACAATCATCATCAATAACATGAATCCAAAGCTTACTAATCGTATTCTAAATACGAGTTCTAACATATAAAGCATGTAAAACACGTAAATGATATCGAGTAACCCTTCACCGTTACTTTTACGCGTCTTTAATCGATTCTAAACCTTCCTAGTCTCCACCTACATACAATTAGATAATAAAAGACGAATATCATTCACCTTGAGAAAGACGGATAATTTAAAAAGTGAGAAAGACGGTAATTTTATTACCAAAACGGATAGAGAAAGCTAAGAGGGGAAGAATAAGACGAACTTACGTGAATTCCAATAAGAAACGAAGGAGATACGGTGATTCAAAGATCGGAAAGTGTATGGAGGCAAGGGTTTTGGTTTGGGTTTCTTAGTGATGAAGTAATGTGTTGTGTTTGTGAATGAAAAATAGACTAAATGGTAGTATGATATTTATAAGAAAAAAGTCAACAAAAGTCAAAGACGGCTCAAAAGTCAAGAAAAGTCAAACACGACTCAAAAGTCAAGAAAAGTCAAAGACGACTCAAAAGTCAAGAAAAGTCAAAGACGCCTTAAGACGGGATTCTCATGGAATCTCGCGGAAATTCCAAATACGAACTCGGAAATTCTAAATTCGACTCGGAACATAAAATTCTATATTAAAACTTAAATTTGTTGAAAAGTATCCGAAAAAATATTTTTACTAGAAAAATAGGGTACATTTGCGGGTGTTACACCTTTACTACTTCGATGACCGACATCAAATTCCAATTTCCCAATTTGTAATTTGATTAAATTTCAAATTTTATTAGCTTAGACGGCCAAGTTCAATTCGCTCGATTCCAATTTTGTAATTTAGATTGTTAATTACAAGTTCGATTTGATGAATTTAACTATTTAATTTATCAATAATTTTTTTGTTGTCTTTTTGTGCTATGAATATTTTTTTTGTCTAAGTGATAACAATGTGGTATTGAACCATTCAGA
The DNA here is from genome assembly GCA_022085475.1 of Heliosperma pusillum. NCBI lineage: Eukaryota > Viridiplantae > Streptophyta > Magnoliopsida > Caryophyllales > Caryophyllaceae > Heliosperma > Heliosperma pusillum. The sequence goes on along the minus strand of JAIUZE010003083.1, from coordinate 94,233 downwards.
ATATGAAATCTAGCTTGTTCGATGTCATTAATTTCATTTATTTGTATTTTTTTTTAACAACCATTGAATTTTAATTAACAACAAAGAAAAATTTAAACATAAACCTTAAATTATAAAGCTCTGGATGCACCACTGACCATACCCATTTAAATAAAAAAGAAAAAAACTGATAGTGAGTCGACAACAAAGAGAGGCGGGAAAAACACCAACGCAAGGCAGTCCAGAAAAAGGAGACGAAAATGGCGCCACTGCAGCAAAGCTCTCAACAATGGGTCGAAAAATAGTATGAATATATATATATATATTTATATTTGTATATATATGTCTCAAATTTAATTAATTAATGAATTTGTTTTAATTGAAAATACAGCCGACCAAAGCAAGTGAAGGATGTTGCACACCAAGATGAAGTGATTAGAGTCCTCACCAACACTCTTGAGACTTCCAATGTACTTTTCCCCTTTTCTATTATTCATCTTCTTCATATTCATTTATTCATGTTTAATTTTTCACTTATTTTATTTATGCAAAACCCTAATTTCCATTGTTGTTAGTGTCCGCATATGCTGTTTTATGGCCCACCCGGTACCGGAAAAACTACCACTGCCCTTGCCATTGCTCATCAGCTTTATGGGTACTCGTTCTCTTCATTTTTCGTCCTTATATATTCCCGCTATTATATTCGTCTGCTCATAATTGATATGTACTCCTAGTTAATGAGATTTAAAGGAAGATATCATGTTGACATTCAAAGTTAAAGCCCACTTCTCCTTCGACTCCAATTATATCGTCTTCTTTTGCTTTAGTCCTCAAATTTTGGACTTATATATCAGCTTATGACCAGAAAGGTCGTTGTACTTCATGTACTAGCCACTTAAAAGGATAATTATAGTTTCTGGTAACGAAATGTCTTTATTGTGCAATTATCCCTGTTCTGTTGACTACAATGCTCCAAGCGATTGCTTTCAGTGTTATGCCAAATTGCAGACGGTAATTACAAACTTACAGGGTTGACATCCTACTTGAACTTCTCTTGGTTGAACTTTGGTTTTATCATGGTTTTTACAGGCCAGAGCTTTACAAGTCTAGGGTACTGGAGCTGAATGCTAGTGATGACCGGGGCATCAATGTGGTTCGAACAAAAATAAAAGATTTTGCCGCCGTAGCTGTAGGTGGCCAGCGATATGGGTATTTAATTCTTCCCTTACCTCTTTTTTTGACTGGATGCAATAGTTTTATTTGGACCCTTTCTCGCTCTCTTTTTTTTTAAAAACAAAATGTAGATGGAGATCTTTCTCTCCCATATTGATCTCATTTCTTAGTACACTTTTTTTAGAGGCTATCCGTGTCCACCTTTCAAAATCATTATCTTAGATGAGGCGGATTCAATGACTGAAGATGCTCAGGTAATGAATTTTTGTCAATTTAATGTGAAATAGGTGGAAAAGTTTACATGTTATAACCAGCATTCATGTTGCAGAATGCCTTGCGTCGAACAATGGAAACTTACTCTAAGGTTACAAGATTCTTCTTCATTTGTAATTATATCAGCAGGTTGGTCATTTGTTTGACATTTTTTTCGTATTTCATTGTTGAACCTCATGGCTTTATTATTTTGGACATGCGATTGTATTTTCCCTCAAATGAATTGCTTCCTATTTGAGACTATAGTGAAAACCCTGATAGTATTTGGCTGTAGGCTCATGTAAGTTAACTGTAGTCTTAGCAGTGGAAGTGCCTCGACTTGACTATTCCAGTCGTATGAAAACTCGGGAAGGAATTTTACAGGCTTCATCTCGGCCGTAGGTGGCGTTTCTAGGGGAGATGCATTGTTTTTATTTTAATTTTTAAAAAAAGATTATTTGTTTTCTTTAGAGATTAACGGTTTAACTAGAAATTTCTTATAATACGCGAGTTCATGCGAGTTCATGCGCCAACCTTATAACAAGGGTAGAAATTTCTTATAATAAGCGAGTTCATGCGCCAACCTTATTATACTTCCTAGTAACAAAAGAAAGCACAAACTGCATTAAAAGTAGTACAAAGAGAGGAAATGTCATTAGCAACTAAAAATAATTCAATTCACTACACCCCTGCCTCTGTTGTTTTAAGGTTCAATCATCGTTAGACAATCACTTTCGATGAGCACCTTCCTAATTCTCATCCTTCTTGCTTCCTGCGAACGTAGGTGCGTCCGCTATTCCTTGTTCTAACAATTCCCTTCCCTGCTTTGTAGCCCTCACCCAATGCACCCCTCTTCAATCTTCATTCCTACTGAACATGCGCCAACCTTATTATACTTCCTACTAACAAAAGAAAGCACAAACTTCATTAAAAGTAATACAAAGAGAGGAAATGTCATTAGCAGCTAAAAATAATTCAATTCACTACACCCCTGCCTCTGTTGTTTTGAAGTTTCAATCATCGTTAGACAATCACTTTCGATGAGCACCTTCCTAATTCTCGTCCTTCTTGCTTCCTGCGAACCTAGGTGCGTCCGCTATTCCTTGCTCTAACAATTCCCTTCCTTGCTTTGTAGCCCTCACCCAATGCACCCCTCTTCAATCTTCATTCCTACTGAACATCTCGATACCCACTCCGATCCCCTCCATACCCGAGTCCACTTTGATTTCCCTGATCCTCTCCTTTGGCTTTTCCTACCCTTGTTCCACCGTGCCACTGCATCCTTATCGCTCATTCCCCTTATCTCCCGGTGCAACTCCTTCACCCTCCTCACGATCGTCTCGCACCTCATCCTCGTATTTCGCTTCTATTATATATATTTTTTTAATGTTTTCATGCCGGGTTGGGCTAAAAATCAGGCTACGCAATGGGCGCATACGCGACCCAATTTTATACCGTGCTAATTTTGGTCTGCGGGCTTTTAAACAAAATCTCAAGTCCAAGCACAAAAATATCGGGCCTGGGGCATTTTATCTGTTCTAATCGGGCACAACTCATCCATACCATCCAAACAAGCCGCAATTTAATGCTTGGTTGCCAGTGCCTCGTTACATAATTGCCATATGTTATTCCACAGCCACTTATCCCTCAAAAAATTCGATTGACCCACTAATTTGTTACCAGACGCCATAAGAAGTCTATGTGCCGATGTCACCAAGTAAACTCCATCCCTCTCCGGCTCCCAACACCATATGCCCTCTTGTGCTATTTCCGAAGAGTGATAAACATGAGTTTTTTTCTTGTTGACTAAATTTAGCTGTGTCTGATATGGACATGTTGAGCCTCTCGCTGATCAGCATATCTAAGTTGAACATATTTAAATTTAAATATACACGTAGCTTTTTAATAAATAACTGGGAGGAGTTCAGAAGGTGTAATAATAGTAGCAGGACCAATAATGGCATGATGACCAGACTATTCGCAGCATATTGAAGGAGAACCTTGTTTATATAGAGGTAATTAAGGACTGGTAGGACTTGTTCTATAAGAAAAAAGTCGGTGTGTAATATGTTGTAACTTTAAAGGTGCACTTGTGAACTCCAGTTTCTCTTATATAGTAGTTGTAGTTATGGGAGATATGTGTTAGTTATGTAGTGTTACACTAATTTTTGTGCAGGATCATTGAACCACTGGCTTCAAGGTGTGCCAAATTTAGATTCAATCCTCTTCCTGAAGAAGTGATGAGAGGTCGTATTCTTCACATATGTAATGAAGAAGGCCTCAATCTGGATCCACAGGTGGCGTATCTAATCTTTTGATGCTATTGTGTCATCTCTAATACTGCCTTTGTGTTATTGACCAATACCTTATGAAACTGTATTGTGATATATGAAGGCCCTTTTAACCCTAGGTTCCATTTCCCAAGGTGATCTTCGTCGGGCCATTACATACTTGCAGGTAACTTAAACTTCGCCTATTCTATAATTTGAGATACTTTTAACATTGACTGGTTAGCATCTGCCCCTAGCTAGTAATTAATATTCTGAGCTGTACATATAATTGTGATTATGAGGATGTGATTGATTACTTGAGCTTAAGCTCTAGTAAGAGTATCAAATTGGATAAATTGGCTCACCAGATCATATTCCTAATCAGCGTTTGAATTTTTAGCTGTATGTCTAATTGTGAAAATGAGAAAATTGTTTACTTAAGTGCCCGAACTCTATTAATATTGTAAGAATATCTTAAGAAACATAGATTGGATAGTAGAACAGATCAAATTCCTAGTAAATATTAGGATTTTGAATTGTACATCTAACTGTGATAATGAGGATGTAATTGATTTTAGTGCTTATAACTCTAGTGACCTGATCTTGTTAGGCTAGCTTTTAGCTGCCAGTTGTTTTTTATCTTGTAATGCTAGCTTTGTAGTGTTTATACCCGCATGCCTAATTCTTACAAAAAAATAGTGTAATAGATATCAATGCATATTTGCATGGAAGGATTGATATGTGCAGAAGATGATAATCTAGATAGTAAAACATTCTCATATCCGCAGTGTAGATCAGAGTAAATTAGCATGACATTACTAAAACCTTCTTCTACATTTACTGTCCTTACTTCTAAAATCTAAATTCAAGAGGATAACATTCTTCTAATTCTAGGTCATGGCCTATGATGATGTTGCAAACCCTTGGTTATAACTTATAAAATAGAACACATAATGTTTTTGCACTTCCAGTTTGGACAAGAAGAGAACAACCTTTTACAAGTTGCTTATCTGTACTAACAAATTCCAAGCTATCTCGTACACACGATAGGTAAAACTAGAATATGTTGCGTAGAACTAAACAACGAGATTTGCTGTCAACTCAGAAGATTGTCTGTTCCATATTCCCGTTTTTCTGTTGCAACTTTTTACAGCAGAATCAGCCCAGCAAAGCAAAATTGAATAAACATGTTTGAGTAGCCTGTTTGATGCAGTGGAAGTTTAGTTCTGATTATTTTTTTTCTTTTTTGATTCTAGATACTGATTCGAAGTTAGCATATCATGTTCTGAAAATACATGTCCGTAGTTTTGACCAACCTTAGTACATGATAGTTTGATGGTTTGTTTATCCATAACAGTGTGAAGGTTCTCAGTTTTTAAAGGGTATAGATGAGATTTTTTCTGACTGTACTTTGGTACTTCAGTGGTGTCCTTTGTTTACTATCCTTAGCAATCACATTCATGACTGAAATTAACTGGTTGCTTCATGAACAGGGTGCTGCTCGCTTATATGGATCAACCATTTCTTCCGTAGAACTAATTAGTGTCTCTGGGGTAAGTTTTACAGAAGATGTTATTCCCTGCCTCTAACTACTTGGCATGCCCTATTCATGTTGTATTAAATGCATATTCAAATGTTTGTTCACCTCCTGCATATGACCCTCGGAGAGGTTCTAATCTTGCTACATTACTATGCTGTCTTCATAAAGGATTGTCACTTCAGTTTTTTTGTGACAGAAAATGTTAATTTAACAGAAACTAAAGTTAGGCATTTTTTTTTCATACTACCCTTTTTGGCAAATTTTTGTCTGCTGTTTTAGGAACATTAAGTGAAGAATACTTTCGAAAATTAAAAAAAGTTTCATGGAACGTTAGACAGACATGATATTGGATAAAAACAGTCAGAGTGGGGAGTAGTCATCTGTCATCTTTTTGTTTATTTCTTTTTCCCATTTCCCATTTCCCATTCACTCATGTCTAACGTGTATTGTTGGGGAAGGGTGAGTTGTGGGAGTATCCTACATCTATGAAATGAGAGCAAATTGGTTTATAAGTCAAATTTGTTACCTGAGCTGGCTATTGGTTTTAGAATGGAGTTCATTGGGCTTGTAAATCGTCCATCTCCCTCTGTAAATGAGAGCCGGGACACTATACGTTACTCAGACTCGTTTAAAAGTATCCGACACGGGTCCGTGTTCGGGTCGGCTATTCTTTTTTGTCGAGAATGCATATTTTTACTTAGAATGCGAGTGAATAAGAATAGTCGGAGTAACACAGGTGACACCATGGTTGTGCATATTTTACCCAATGCCCATTAAAGAAATCCAAGTTATGTTATTTTTGGTACACAATGTCTTATATAAAAATGTGCTAAATCTGCCGCGACAATCGACATTTGAAAATATCATGCTATTTAACTCATATTTTCGTGACTATACTACCCGTTAATTTTGAAAAGAATAGTTGAACAAGTGCATTTGCAACTGATATATTTACTTGGGAAATGAAAACAATCATAACAGAGATCATGGATTACAAATGTAGAAATCAACTTAAATTCACATCTCAGGAAGTGAATAGCTAAGACATGCTCTGTAATTACATACTCCCTCCGTCCCATTCATTTGTTGGCCTTATATATTCTTTGTGAGGAGTATTTTAATCAAAGACAAACAAATGATTGGGACGGAGGGCACGGAGGGAGTATTTACATTGCTCACTATGTTAAAATTATTTACATCCTGATAGTCTGGTACCATAACTTTTTAATCATTGTCACATTTCCAACTGAAAACTCATCTTTGTACCATGTGTGTCACTGCATCTCAACTCAATAAAAAAGGTTTTAATATGTGCCCGTATTTTGAGGTGTTATTGAGTCACTATACAGAGACCAATTCTGAGTTAAGTTTCAAATTGAGCTGTTAATGTTCCCGCAATTTCACTTTGATCCAATTCCTCTATTTACCACTTCTTGGGCATTGTCTTTGGTCCTTTTTCTTTGCACCAAATATGAGTTTCTTAATGGACAGGTTATCCCACCGGAGATTGTTCAGAGTCTGTTGGCTGCTTGCAAGAGTGGTAACTTTGACTTGGCTAACAATGAAGTTCATAATGTCATCTCTGAAGGTTACCCAGTGTCTCAGATAATCTCACAGGTCCCCTACATTTGAATTCCACTCTTCTTTACCTATCTGATACTAGACCACATTTAACTTCTCACTGTGACTTTGCAGTTATTTGATCTTATTGTGGGCGCTGAAGATGTGTCAGATGAGCAGAAGGCTAGGGTTTTCAAAAAGATGGGTGAAGCAGACAAGGTAAAATCTTTATGTTTGTCTAATGCTATGGTAGGCTGGATTTGAGGTTCGCTGACTCATATAAAGGGAGTCTTATTTAGATCAATTCTTTCAGGAAGTAGTAATCGTTTATGTTTGCCTGACTGCAGTGTCTGGTAGATGGAGCTGATGAATATTTGCAGCTGTTGGATGTCACTAGCAACACGATGCGAGCTCTTTGTAACATGGCTTAAGAATTCAGCTTACTGGCCAGCGCTGTAGAATTTTAGAAGTTTGTGTTTAAGAGTTGAGTTAACTAGTAGATTAAGGTTCATTTTAAACGATGCACAAGTTTTGGACATTTATCTATGCTAGTACTAGAGCAAACCAAAACCGGTTACACCCATAACTCAAAACGATCAGACAACCAGTGACCGTACCCCAACCCGAATCTGAATCGACCAGACTTGAACATGACTCGATATTGACCCGATTAAATTGATTACCCGACAATTATTAAGCTTAATAATGATCAAAATGAATGTGATTGTGTGTTGTTTTTTAAGAATAGTTTGACTAAATAATGGAGTAATTAAACAAAATAATGGTTGAAAAATAAAAGTAATGGTTAAAAATTGAAGTAATGTGATAAAATAACTGCACCGGATAAAGACTTGACCTGATTTTGCCCGACTTGAACCCGATTTGATCTGAAAGGGTAGGCTGATCAGACATGACCTAACCCAAAGAGTTATGTACGGCGAAGACTAGTTTTTGGATTCTTTTGAACTGAGGCAAAATGTTATCAATTATTTGCACGTGTGGTTTTGTGAAGTAGTTGTTGATGTAATTTCCTGAGTAATTGTCATTCTAAAATTGACTGTTTTCAAATAAGTGATGCAAGTTAAGGTTGTGTGACCTTGCTCATCTTCTAGTGAGACAAGTATTTGAGGCATTAGAATAGGGGTATCACTGATTTATTGGATATGGGTGTGTTTGGCATGACATTTTAGTTACTACACTACATGTTAGGTTTTTTTAGCCAAAACGGGATGAGGTTTTTTCATTGCTTATCAAACTAATATGGCGAAGACATATAAGTGTTTATGTTCCAAAAGAACATTTTGTTTTTACAATTAGAAAAGGAAAATAATACTACAGACAAATGCCTTTTAGCTAACTTACGAGTCATTTAATTTAAGATTCTCAGAATAAAACTAAAAGAAAACCAATTAAAATAACAACCTACATTAATATCATTAAGACACACACATGTAGCAAATTAAGATTTGTGCATGACGTGCAAGCATTCAGAATAGATACACACATGTAGCCACTTAAGAGCTTCTAGAATGGACAAAGCTTCAGTTTGTTGATTGATACTGTTAGTGGAGATCGATTCGTAATCCATGAGAACTAAATTAACTTATTTGATTTTAAAGGTTTTTGAGAGTGTAATCGTTTTAAAATTGATTTATAAGGTTTATTCGAATAATTTACTTTTAACTAATGGTTTTTATTATTAAATGCAATTTTACAATCTAATTTTGAATCAAATTTTTTCCTTAGTCCATTTCTGAACTCGGTTTTTATCGTTTTTGTTTCACATTCCTTTAAACGTGAAATGGAGTGCGATTTCAAGCTCGCTTTAAACCCGATCTTTTTTCACCTCTTTGGGCACGAATACCCACGTGAAAGACCTCCTTTTAGTCCAAGAATTACCCCATTTTCGTGCTCACAAGCAAGCCAAACAATCAGTCCAAAACCGCTCCAAACCAAGCTCTTGTACCCGTGTTTGCATAACCCAAACCCTTTTGAGCTCCCTTGTGCACGCACTCCTAGGCTCACTCCACACTCTTTACACAGTCAAAACTCACTTCTATCTTACCCTCCAAGCAAGAATAAAAATCCGATTATATACTCCCTTGAAATGAGGAAACAAAACAACCATTTATATAAATTATTTTGCATAGCCTTTCTCCTCACACATTTCACATGGCACAAATGATGTGTCACAAATTTATATGATTTTATTACCGTTTATTAGCTTGTTTATTACATGATTTATGCACTTTACGGAGTGATTTTATGAGCTAATACCGCCTTTGAGGTATTTTGTCTATTTTATTCCATTTTGTAGCATTTGGGACTTTTTTTTACGTCAATTTCTTATGGCTTGATTTTCACCTTAGAAGATGGTGTGTTAAGTATCTTAGTTTTGAAGATGACAAACTAAACACTAATAATGTTTTATTCTTAAGCGTGCTTCTTATAGATATTAATGATGAAATAAAAAGCATGAATTTTGAAGGAAGATCAAGATGTATTACATTCGTGTTGTTTTGTTTAAGGAAGAAAGATATTTCTCATTTGACTTTCGTAGCAATAAGGGCAGCAATGAGCTCCACTATTACCAACATCCGATTACAATTCTGTTAATCGATTTAACAAATCCGATTTCATAATACTTTTCAACGAGTAATCATTTTCAGAAATCTCTTGAGAAAAAGCTTTAAATACAAATTTCAAAAGATAACATGTTTTTATCCAAAAACCATCAATCTTGATATTCGCTTTTTTCTTAAAAAGTAGGAGTTTGTTTTTGCTTTTCCAACAAGCGTTTTCATAGCTTTAAAACTTCGTACATTGAGCTTTGTCTGATTTGGTCTTCTTCTTTTTTTTCCTACAAAAATCTTAAAATTAATATGGAAGTTTACATCCTCTCAAAAGCTTAGCATTTTAATAATATTTTCTCTTATATGTGTGCCTCCTACTTCTCTAGTTTATTTTGACATCTTTAATTTGTATGTTTCATAGTATATAATCGATCTAATTTAATTAATCAACCTAACTTAGTCAATCTAACTTAGTTACTCACTTTTATCGTTTTGTATATTTGTTATTGTTTTTTCATAGTGTTTTATATTTTCTTTGTACCTTTTTTTTCGTTTGTCTACAAATTTTATATGGGTCATGTTGTCATATAATACTAGTCGAGTTTATGCATATTGCGTTCTAGGACGATCTTTATGCATAGATGATGTATAGTTGACTCTTTCTTGTAATCCTTGAATGTCTAGGATGGTCGATCTAGTGGTCTACAATGGATAGGTCGATAATTCAATCCAGCAAAACAAATAGGTCGTGAGTCACTCGATCGAGTCGAGGGGTTACTCGACCGAGTAACCATGTTACGTGATCGAGTAACTCTTCATGGTACGTACCAGATAAATATAGCCTTGCCTGGAAGCTACAACACCAACTTAACCTAATCGAAGCATAATCCTTTGTAACATTTCCAGGGATGTTGGTACCATCAAGGAGAGGACGACCCAGATTAGACCATAAGAAGTTAGCCTGACCTGACAATTCAAGCACGAGCCAACCTTGAATTAACTACTCTAAGCAGCCTAACAACTCAACCCTATCATTAACAACTGTTCCTACTTTTAAGGAAGACCATTTCAGCACTTGCTACCTTCCAGGGAATGCATCTCATGAGCAAGGAATGTAGATAACGGCTATAAAGACATCTCCTATATTTTTGGAAGAATATTCCCACATCCCCAATAACCTACATGCACGATTCAACAACTCCAACAATCAACTCAAACACTATAACTACTTTGACCCAGTCAGCCAGTTAAATAAGGGACATTTCCTATTTAGTAGCAACATCCCTATTTGACCTGGAGACCGTTAGATTGAAGAATATAAATAAACAGAACATCTTTACCACAAGACACTCAACATTCCACTCTTTTTACTACGCTAATCACCATTGTATTCAGTCTAAAATTGATATTGCAATCATCCAACCTATATAGTAAAATTCCTCTCCTGGTTTGGTGCTCGTGGTTTTTTCCCTTATTCCCAAGGTTTTCCACGTAAAAATACTTGTTTTATTTGTTCATTTACTTACGTTTATTACTTGCTAGTCTAGGTGGATTGTTATTTGAACTAGTTACCTCACATTTCTATCCTGGCCTGATTAGCCTGACTAAGGCGATAAATTCTGCCAAAACAATTGGCGGCCACCGTGGGGCCTCTAGTTCATAAACATCCAAAAACTCTTCCATAAACTCCATACAAAACCTATTTTTCAAACAAAAAAAAGGGTAATCCCTCTGTCGAACAACAATTGAAGGCTGCCAAACAACAACTGTAGGAAATGGAGCAGCTAAAGCAGAAGATGGCTCAGGCTAAAGCCGAGGTCCTCAACTAAAGACAGCTTGAAGCAAAAACTGGAAAATAAGGCACCAGACTCTAAGTCCAAGGTCCAGATGGGAACCCCCTTTCATCCATGATAAAAAATATGGACTTCTCCACCTTCGAATCCTCCAATGATGACAAAAATGTCATTGTAGAATCAGATGATGATAATGATGAAGGTGACAAGAAGAATGCTGGCAAGACTGGGGGAAGCCACACTGGAGGAAGATTCTGAATTTGTACGACACGATAGCAAAATTTCCTAGAATTTCTGCTACCATGCAGGAAGCCACACTGGAATCCTATGCTGACTCACGCTTTGTGGATGAGATATCAAAGACATATTTACCAAAGAAATTCATTATCCCATCAATGAGAACCTATGATGGCACAACAGATCCACAAAATCATGTAGCCTTCTTCAAGCAAAGAATGTTGGATGCATCTATTCCAAATGAAATCATGCAAGTCTGTATGTGCAAGGGCTTTGGCACTACCCTGACTAGTGCTGCCCTGCAATGGTACATTAACTTACCAAAAATATTTCGCTGATTTGATAGACAAATTAAACCAGCAATTTGCTAGTAGCCAGGAATTTGAAAAGAGATCCAGTGACCTGTACCGGATCAAGCATAAATTAGAAGAGACCTTGCGAGTTTTCCTAGCCAGATTCAACAAAGAGAAATTATCCATCCCTAGGTGTGATGTGGGAACGGCTGTGGAAGCATTCAGGTTAGGATTATTGCTCAACAATGATCTCTATGTGGACCTGACCAAATATCCCTGCCATACCTTTGAAGTTATCCAGGCAAAGACACTAGCTCATATCAGGCTGAAGGAAGACAAAAGTTTCAAATCAGAATCGTCAGCTGGTGGAGACTATGAAAAGTCCAACCGAAAGAGCAGTAGTTACAGAGGAAATCATTCCAGGCCTACACCATACTCCTAACCATATGAAGTCAACTTTGCCCAAGAACAACGAGGTAATCCCCTTCTCTTCCCAACTATCCATGAGTATAACTTCTCTGTTGATATTGAAGGACTCATCAAAAGGCTTGACAATATGGGAGACATAGTCAAATGGCTTAGGAAGTAAGAGAATACCAACCCCAGGATAGACACAACCAGATGGTGGAAGTTCCATATGAATATGGGGCACTCAACTGAGGAATGTTATGGACTACGAAAGCAAGTTGCCTACCTACTAAAGAAAGGATACCTGAAAGACCTGCTCAAGAAAGGAGATAATCATACCAGTAAGGATCGAAACCAGAATCCTGAACGTGATCTGCCGCCGCCACCACCAATCTATGAAGTCAAGTTCATCAATGCATGGAGGATTGGAGATTTGTGGCCTGACCAGTTCAGCATCAAAGAAAGTCGCTAGGGAAACAAAAATGAAGTCATCATACAAACTAAGAAACCTAATACCTGTAATCACGTTTGATGAAAGTGATATGCAAGGAGTCCTGGAACTACATCATGATAGCATGGTCATTACAATGCAAATTGGAACAGCCAGGGTACTCAGGATCCTTGTGGATGGAGGGAGTTTAGTAAATCTAATAATGTTGGATGTTCTAAAAGCTATGAAAATTAACGAAGACCAAATCACTAAAAGATCAAGTGTCCTAGCCGGATTTAGTGGTGAAACCAGGAATACTCTTGGAGAAATCGACTTGACAACCTATGTTGAGGGAATAACATCCTCTGAGAAATTTGGAGTCCTGGACTTCATTTCATCTTATAATGCTATTTTAGGAAGACCATGGAAACATAATGTCAAAACAATCCCTTCAACATATCATCAATGTATAAAGATTCCGATAAACTGAGGAATAACAACGATTAAAGGTGAGAAAAAGTCTGCCCAGGAATGATACTCTAAGGAGTTAAAGCCTTCCAAATAAGGTAAGTCTCTCGCCTAGAAATTACAGTACCCTGTCAAGAGCACATATATAGCACAGTCCAAAATGGAGACTAATCAAGTAATCTTAGACCCAAAGCTTCATGACAGGTATGCTTTAGTTGGCTCCGATGCCCCTGATTTAGTCAGACCAAATTTAGTTAATTTCTTAAAAATAAATCAAAATATTTTGCTTGGTCACACTTTAATATGATAGGCATTGATGCTAATGTTATTAAACATAAGTTGAATATTGATAAATCTTTTAAGTCTGTACAACATAAAAGAAGGAAGTTTGCTCCTGAACGGAATACAATCACTAACGAAGAAGTAGATAAGCTACTCGACAAGGGCATGATCAGGGAAGTGATGTACCCTGATTGGCTAGACAATGTAGTAGTGGTGCAAAAGAAACATGGCAAATGGAGAGTTTGTGTTGACTACACAGACCTGAACAAAGCATGTCCGAAAGATCCTTTTCCTTTACCTCATATTAATGCAATGGTAGATGCAACAGCTGGACATGAAATGTTAACATTCATGGATGCCTCATGTGGATTAAACCAAATCAAAATGCACCCACCAGACCATAAGAACACAAGAGTTATCACGGACATGGGCATATACAGTTACACAACAATGCCCTTTGACCTGAAAAATGCAGGGGCAACCTATCAACGCTTGGTCAACATGATGTTCAAAGATAAGTTCGGAGACATAATGGAAGTCTACATAGATGATATGGTGGTCAAATCGATAAATGATGAAGATCATATTAGGAGTTATCAATAGCCTTTCACATCCTAGAAAGGTACAATATGAAACTAAATCCCTCCAAGTGTCATTTTGGTGTCTCTACAGGCAAATTCCTAGGCTACATGGTGACAAAAAAGGGCATAGAGGCAAGCTCTGAGCAGATCAAAGCCATACAGGAACTTGAATCTCCAAAGTCAACCAAAGATATTCAAAAGCTCACAGGAAGAGTAGCAGCCCTGAACAGAATCATTTCCATGTCCTCAGAAATATGCAAATCTTTCTATGGTTTGCTCAGGAAAAATAAGAACTTCCTGTGGAAACCTGAACACGAAACAACATTTCAGGACCTCAAAACTTACCTATCCACTCCTCCATTCATGGCCAAGCCAGAAAAAGGAGAACCCCTGGCAATATAACTGTCAGTCACAAACACCGTTGTAAGTGGAGTACTGGTAAAAGAAATTGACAGACAACAACATCCTGTCTATTACATAAGCTAAAGTCTCCTAGATGTTGAAAAAAAAGGTATGGTTTACTTGAAAAATATGTTCTAGTCTAAATAATGTCTTGGACCAAGTTAAGACCTTACTTTGAAGGCCACCCCATAATCGTCTGGACCAGCCTACCAATCAATTAGTTCTGAGGAAGCCTGACTTATCAAGCAAGATGGCCAAATGGTTTGTTCAGCTCAGTACATATGACATTACATTTGAACCAAGGACTGCCATTAAATACCAAGCATTGGCTGACGTTGTGGCTGATTTTAGTCCTAACCTAGAACCTGACCTAGTTAAGGAAGTGAACCCCATGGACACAAAAAAGTCAGACCACGAATGAACCCTTTACACCGATGGTGCAACCAACATGAGAGGTACTGGACTAGGAATAGTACTTAAATTACCACAAGGGGATACAATAGCCCAGGCTATGAAGCTCTCATTGTTGGACTAAAGGTATGTGTGGAATTAGGAGTACAGAACCTCAAGGTAAAAACTGACTCTTATTTAATTAGAAACCAAATAAAAGGAATTTATGTTGCAAAGGATTCAAAAATGATTGCATATTTGACAATTGCAAAAAATCATTGTGATAAATTCCCTTCATTTGATATTGATCAAATTCCACGAGATCTAAATACTCAGGTCAATGCTCTAGCCAACCTGGGATCAAATTTTAACCCAACTATTTTTGATAAAATACCCCTTGTTCATATACTTGAGCCCGTCATTAATAAGCATGATATAGCATGTCCAGTTGACACAAATATCGATTCCTGGACAAACTTTATTATGACTGGTTCCTAAAAGGCATATTGCCATCAGACAAGAAGGAAGCAAGGGCCCTGAGAATAAAAGCCTCAACTTATGCTATCATAAATAACACCCTGTTTACGAGATCGCAGACTGGACCATATCTTAGATGCCTGGAGCCAACTGAATAAAAAATAGTACTCCAGGAAATACACGATGGGGAATGTGGCAACCACAAAGGAGGAAGAAGTCTGGCAAGTAAGTTTCTCATGACATGCTATTTATGGCCAACACTAAGGGTCGATTGCCTGGCATACAGCTCAAAGTGTGAAGCTTGTCAAATTCATGCACCATATATCCATCAACCATCAGAACTCTTGCATTCAATTTCTGCCCCCTGGCCATTTATGAAATGAGGAATGGATATTGTGGGCAAGTTACATCAGGCACCTGGACAGAAAGTATACATGTTAGCAATGACTGACTACTTTTCAAAATGGATTGAGGCACATTCGTACAAGCAAATCAAGGAGACTAAAGTAATTGCTTTCATAAAAAAGAACATAATTTTTAGATACGGGATTCCAGTAGAGATAATATGTGACAATGGCACTCAGTTTATTGTCAAAAGAGCAAAGGCTTTCCGTGCTGAATGGAATATCAACCTGGTGACATCAACACCATGCTACCCAAAAGCCAATGGCCAGGCGGAATCAAGCAACAAAATAGTCATCAGTTGCCTGAAAAAAAAAACTCGAACGAAGGAAGGGAAGATGGGCTGAAGAATTGTCACTTGTACTTTGGGCTGACAGGACAACACCAAAGACTTAAACATGCCATACCCCGTACTCTTTGGTGTATGGCTGTGAAGCAGTAATCCCAGCCGAAAAGGAGGTTCTAGCACTTCGATCCAGCCTGAATACCATTAGGGATAATACACCCCTGATGCGGAACAACCTAATACTAACTGAAGAACGCAGAGATGCAGCTAAGATCAGGCTGGCCTCCTACCAACAAACAGTAGCAAGAGCATATAACAAGAATGTCAACATTAGAATATTCAGGGAAGGAGATCTTGTACTACGCAAAGTCTTCCCGAACACAAAAGATAAGACAACTGGCAAACTAGCCCCAGGCTGGGAAGGCCCTTACCTAATTGATTCAATTGCGGTCAAGGAGCCTACAAGCTAAAAACACTAGATGGAGAATTGATACCAAGAGCTTGGAACATAACACACTTAAAACGTTTCCATGTATAAAGCTCATTCCAAGTCAGGTAAGATATCCTATCTCAGAAATTAATTGCTCGTCATGCCTATGTGAAATTACATGTTTCATGAAATATGCCTATAAACTATATGCTACTTGTTTAATCACAAATTAAAACAACTTCCATCTATATATATATATTCCAATAAACACCTTATTTATGAATCCTGAACACTTGTTTTTTCTTTTTACATGTTCATATTACATATATTCAAACTATATGCTCAGGATTGAGGGCCACTCCACTAGCCTGGCCAACATTCAGGATTAATGCATCACAAATATCAAACATAACAAATATCGATAGATCTCACAGTTTTGTTACAAATTTTACAGATACTGAGCTCAGTACAAAATATAAGCTAGTAGGAAGGTGAAAGATCCAACCTACTCGCTTTGAAGCCCTACATAGACAGGGTGAGGGCCAAATATGCCCTCCTGAAAGGCTTTCGCTTTCTACACCAACAAGCCCTACTAACAGGCATTCCCTCTACATGAACAAGTCCTCCTGGCAGGCTGAGGGCCAAAAAGTCTATCAAACGAGCATTATTACTTCAAATATACAAATCACGAATTCGAAACCAAGGAAAAAAATAATTATGTCTTTCACAAGTGAAAAATTGACAGGCCAAATAAAGAATTTGCTACCAAACACTCCAAAATTCCTTTGCTTCCAAAAAAAAAAATTATATATTGGCAAATTTTTCACCAAATCTCAAAAACAACAAAACACCCATTCATTTATCAAAACAAAATTCCTAGAAAATTCTCCCCTGGGTTAGATCCATTCAACACAAATAGAAATCAATTGTTCTTCCAGGGACATCCCTCCTGGATAGGCAAAAAAACCCAACAACCTAGAAATTCCATCCATCTACCTTAAAATATTCTGTAAAACCTACCCTGCCTTGGAAACAGTAGTAGAACTATCACCTTCACCACAAACATCCTTAACATGTTCAGAAGGAGGGGAATCTACTTCATCAGCATCATCACGATCTTTGAACTCTGGAAAAGCAACATCTAGCTCCGCCATGTCAGCTTCAGGATTCCACTAGGGCATGACTTTCGCTGGCTCCTTCATGGCATCCACTCTCCCTTTACCAATGAAATTCTTCTTTCTAAGCAGCCAGCTCTTCATTTCTTCCAAGCAATTCTTGGACTGCCTGCTTCTCAGATCAGCCTGCAACTCCGCCTTGGCAGCGGTCACCTCCACTTCGAGACCAATAACCTTTCCATAAACATATTCCAAGGACTTCAAAGATTCCTGGGCAGAACCAAGCTTGGATGTCAGCACAACCACCTCAACACGGTTCTTCTGAACCAATGCCTTCAATTGTTCCCGGGATAAGTTAAGATCAGTGAAATCATTTTCCAGCCTGTGTATCTTTGACCTAGCAGCCCTGATTTGGCAGGCACTTTGCAAAGCAGAGTTTACATTTTGTGTAGACAAAAGCTATCAGATCAGGTAAGAAAATCATCAAGAAAATAAGATTAAAAGTTAGACACATTGGGAAATTACCTCTTGAGCAAGATCGAACAAATTACCAAGCACGTCCTTGGAATACTTCAGAGCAGCCACAGATTGAGCAACAACACCCTCATCAGCAAATGCAAGTATTGTATCCTCATACATTAAATGAATAACTATCAATGTCGTCCCTTGTAGCCCACATCACCCAACTGAGCTTTGACTTCCCTGATTCCTGCCACCCTTTACACTTCTCCTAAGGGTTCAGAAAACTCCTCCTCCCTCTTCCTCTTCTCAGCATGGCTGTCATGCCTGGGAGAAACCAAGGACTCCTCCTAAAGAGGCAGCTCTGTAGAAGCTTGGATCATCAAAGGAGCAGTAGTTTGACTACCCCCATTTCCAGATCTTTTATCAGTAATCTTCGCCAACCTAGCCTTAATCTCAGACAGACCAAGACCAGTAATCCTGGACGATGCTCTAATAACTATAAACATAAATATCACATATAAAATATACATACACAAAAATCAGAAACTCACAATACATAAACTCAAAAAGGAAAGAAGTCTTACAATTAAAAGAAGCATTGCGCCCCTTGGCACCTCTCCTTGCTAGTAGAAAATTTTGATTTCTTAAAACGAGGCATAATCTCCGGTCCCACACTGAAAGGCCAAGTCCTTTCTTCCTCTGGCAAGTTGATGAGTCAATTTTATATATATTTTAACACCCTATTTTAGCTCGGTGTATTTGATTATTGCACTTCTATTAATATGTTTATGAGCTAATTTCGTGTTATAGGTGTTTTCATTGCATTTTGTAGGGAAAAAGCAACTCGATAGCTTTTTTGCTTTTTTCCCGTCAAATTAGCATTCATCCAAGTTCACGAGACTAATAAGAGGAAGTCTTGATCATGCAAAGGTGTTCCAGGAAACATAGAGGCGTTTCGAGAAGAAATTGGAAATCCCGAGCATAAAGAAACCAACTTTGGTTGGTTTGCAAATAAAGAAATGAAGTCCAAGTCCAAGTAATTAATAAGCATAAATAATAACAACACAACAATTAAGTAGAGTAAGTAGTAATTAATATTAAGATAAAGGTAAGAGTAAAAGAGAGAAATCGTTTACAATCTTAGCAATCCGGCGTAAAGAACAATCCACGTCGAATAAACCCGAATGAAAACCAAAGATTAAAAGTTCAGAAACTAATGAAAGATTAATGTCTGCTAATTACTGCTGATAAGTTCTGAATAAAAAACTGAATAATCCTAATGACGTAAATAAGAGTCATATATAGTGTCTAACACGACTCTAACCCTAATTAAGCTATGGACTTGCAGCCCGTGATAGGATCCACTCGATCGAGGGAAATAACCCTTCGATCGAGGCTTTTATTCATGGAAATCAGTCGATCGAGCACTTGATCTACTCGATCGACCAACTGGTAAACGGCTCCTACTCGATCGAGCAAAGGATGTAGCTCGATCGAGTTCTTCTGGCTTCAAGTCACCTCGATCGACCAAATGCATAGTCGATCGAGGTCTTTTGGCATAGTACATAGTAAGAGACATGACTTTGGTCTTGATTATGAACGGTTTCACGCTTCCCTATTGCAGCAGGAGCTCACCCAAGGGGCCTTGATGATCAAGCCACAAGCCAGACAAACCAGACAAGCATAACCCCAAGACCCCCTCAGATGGAAGCTCGAGTTACAAGGTCCAAACAACAAGCCATGACAAGCCAAGATCAAGCCAGACCAAGCCACACCAGTGAGGAAGACAGTCCTGGGCTCAGCAAGACATGCCAAGCCCCAACACAGTCCACATTACCCACACAAGACATAAACAAAGCCATTCAGGACCAGGCAGACCAATCAACAAACCCTGCACCTAGGAGGTACACCAGGGCATCCCAACCACCCCCACCATGGCCTACCATCAAGCCAACCCACTAAAATACAAGTTTGTCCAGGATAACCCCTTTTGAAGTCTAGCAAAAATTCAAGTAACAAGCACCCCAAGCTAGAGGCAGTGAACATTAAAGTAGAGAAGGTACAAGTCAGAGTGTGGCTTCCTTTTGTTTAAGTCAACTTGTCCTCGTCCAAGGCAGGTTTTATCTAAGTCCTAATAAGAGTAGAGAGCCCCAAGGAGCAGCAACACATCCAGGCAAAGCAGCAAGACAACAAGAACAACAGATTTCCATTTCAGGAAAACTCCAAAAACTGCTTTATTGCTTTTGTTCAGTCTGTTTTGTGTCTTTGTGTCTGTACTAGTTAGCTGTTGAACTCGTCCTCTTGTGAGGCCCTTAATTAGTAGCTGTTGTAGTAGTTCAAGTCCAAAGCTGACCCTTAGATAAACTTTACATCCAAGGGATCACCTTGTATCAACCTCCCTATATAAGGAGGGTAGTATGTATTGTTTTAAGTAGACTTTATGAATGAATTTAACTTTGAGAAATCCCTCAAATATTTCAAACTTGTGCTAAGAGGTGTAGTTTGAGTCAAGCCTGATACATCTACAAGGTGTCTGATCAGTGCCTTGCTTTGTGAGTCAAGTTAAATCTGTGCTTTGCTGTGATTAGCTTGCTTACTGTTGAGGCTAAGTCTAGAGTGTTTGTGCTTTGTTGTAACACTTGAAACCTGTCTCTGAACTAGTATTTGAGTCCCTTCTCTTGTGTTATGCTGTAGGGAAGCTTCTCTAACTCATATCCTTTGAATTTCAGTTGATATAAGTCACTCTCTCTAAAACAGCCTCCATTTCTGTCTGTGTTTGTTTTCACTCTAAGTAAACTTAGCTAAACTTCCCTTAAACTCACAAGTCATAGTAGTTTACACTCCAAATTGGTATAAGAGCTTAGGTTGAGAGTCTTAGTGAGTTCATTTTCCCTAACTACATTTAAAAACACAAAAATAGCCCAATGAGTGAAGAGAGACTGGCAGGAGTAGAAGCAAGGATGGAGGACCTGGCTCAGATTGTAACCACCCTAACCAGAACCTTGGATCAGGTAATAGGCAACTAGTTGCTTGCTGGAGGAAGAGGCATAGGACGTGGAAGAGGCCAAGGAAGGCCACCTGAAGATGAAGAGTATCCAGACTCAGATGACTCAACAAGAAGCAGGGCTTCCATTCATAGGCACATAGACAAGAATCTTAAGGTAGATATCCCTGAGTTTTCTGGTAGTCTTAATCCTGATGATTTTTTAGAATGGTTAAGAGAAGTAGAAAGGATCTTTGAGTACAAAGGATATAATGATTCTAAGTCTTTTAAAGTAGCCATCCTTAAACTGAAAGGGTATGCTTCCCTTTGGTATGAAACCATGAAAGGGTTAAGGGCTAGGGAAGGAAAAGAACCCATCAAATCTTGGACCAAACTGAAAAAGAAACTGTTAGATAAATTTGTTGCTAAGGATTACACCCATGGTCTGTTTATTAAGTTGTCTAAGTTAAAATAAGGAGACAAACCTGTTGAATCCTATCTGAGAGAGTTTGAACAGCTCACCTTGCAGTGTGATATAAATGAGAAACCTGAGCAAAGGATTGCTAGGTACTTAGAAGGTCTAGATAAGAGCATTGCTAACAAGGTTAGGATGCAAGCTCTGTGGTCATTTGATGATATGTTTAACTTATCCCTGAGAATTGAAAAGATAGGGAAGACTAAGTCTGTTACACCAAAACCTGTTAGGCCTTTTCAAACCAGACCTTACAGTGGATTGAGGACCATGGATACCCCTAAGACAGCACCCCCACCCACCTTAGACAAGAGAAAAGGCATCATGGGTCAGAAGCCAAGCTCCTCAATGACAGAGAACAGAATTAGGTGTTTCCAATGTCAGGGTTATGGACATTTCAGGAAGGATTGCCCTTCTAAGAAGACCTTAACTATAATGGAGGTTGAGACTTGGGAGAAAGAAGGCCTAGTTGAGTATGAGAAGGATGAGCCTAAGGTTAAAGAAGTGGTGAGTGATGAAGAAGAGTCTAGTCAAGAGGCAATAGTGGCACTCCCTGACACAGGCCACAGCTTGGTCCTATGGAGAGTAATACATTCACAACAGATACATTTGGAGGAGGATCAAAGGTCCCTCATTTTCAGGAGCAGATATACCATACAAGGGAGGGTTTGTAACCTTATTATAGATGGAGGTAGTTGTACCAATGTGGCCTCTGTTACTATGGTTGATAAGCTGAAGTTGAGCACTCAAGATCACCCTCACCCCTATAAGTTAAGATGGCTGAGTAAGGGAGCAGAGGTTAAGGTGGATAAGCAATGTATGGTCCCATTCTCCATTGGAAGTGTGTACAAAGATGAAGTATTATGTGATGTGGTTCCAATGGATGCCTGTCACTTGTTATTGGGAAGGCCATGGGAGTTTGATAAAAGCTCCATACACCAAGGAAGAAGCAACACCTATTCCTTCAAGCATGGGAGCAGGAAGGTGACATTAGCCCCCTTGCCACCACATCAGAAGAGCTATGGGAGTCCAAGTATGGCTGAAGACTTTAGTGGAGTCTTGTTTCTGTCTGAGTCAGCAATGGTCAAAGAGTGTAGTGAAGAACTACCTATATTAATACTGCTATAAAAAGAAGTTCAGGAAGAGGAGTCTAAGGTAATCCCTGGAGAAGTTAAGCCCCTCATTGATCAGTTCAAGGAAGTGTTCCCAGAGGAACTTCCTGATGGCTTACCCCCTTTGAGAGGAATTGAACACCAGATAGACCTTGTACCAGGGTCTGTACTACCTAATATACCAGCATATAGGTGTGATCCCAAGTCTACACAAGAGCTGCAAAAACAGGTTGGAGAGTTGATGAGCAAAGGTTTTGTAAGAGAATCCTTAAGTCCATGTGCTGTACCTGCATTACTGGTTCCTAAGAAGGATGGGACTTGGAGGATGTGCATAGATAGCAGGGCTATCAATAACATCACAGTGAAGTACAGGTTTCCTATACCTAGGCTTGATGACATGTTGGATGAGCTGAGTGGCTCAAGGTTCTTTTCTAAGATTGATTTGAGGCAAGGTTATCATCAATTGAGGATCAGAGAAGAAGATGAGTGGAAGACAGCCTTCAAGACAAAGCATGGCCTCTATGAGTGGCTTGTTATGCCCTTTGGCCTGCCAAATGCCCCAAGTACCTTCATGAGATTGATGACAGAAGTGCTTAGGCCTTGCCTAGGGAGATTTGTGGTGGTATACTTTGATGATATTCTCATCTACAGCAAGAGCAAGGATGATCATTTGAGGCATCTTGAGGCTGTGTTTGAGATACTTAAGGAGAGTAAACTCTTTGGGAAGCTTGAGAAATGCACCTTTATGACTGAGGAAGTCAAGTTTATAGGATATGTGGTGTCTGGTAGAGGTATTTCAGTGGATCAAGACAAGATCATTGCAGTTCAGTCTTGGCCTATTCCTAAGAATATCACAGAAGTAAGAGAATTTCATGGCCTAGCATCTTTCTATAGGAGGTTCATTAAAAACTTCAGCACTATTGCAGCACCCCTCACTGAATGTATGAAGAAAGGAGAATTCACTTGGACTGAGAATGCCTTGCAAGCTTTCAAATACATGAAGAAACTGTTGTGCAGTGCACCTATCCTCAGGTTACCTGATTTTAATTGCCTATTTGAGGTTGAATGTGATGCAAGTGGAGTAGGAATTGGAGCTGTCCTTATCCAAGAGAAAAAACATGTAGCTTATTTCAGTGAAAAGCTAAGTGGTGCCAAGCTGAGCTATTCTACATATGACAAAGAGTTCTATGCTCTTGTCAGAGCTCTAAGGCATTGGAGTCATTACCTGAAGCCCAAGCCTTTTATCTTACACTCTGATCATGCGGCATTGAAGTACATAGGAGGCCAGCATAAGCTCAGTCATAGGCATGCTAAATGGGTGGAGTTCCTCCAGTCATTCACCTTTTCTAGCAAATACAAAGAGGGAAAACAAAATGTGGTGGCTGATGCATTGTCTAGGAGGTACACTCTGCTATCAACCATGGAGCTGAGGGTTCTTGGCTTTGAATTCATGAAGGACATGTATCAAGAAGATCCAGACATTGCAGAAGATTGGTTAGCACAGAAAGAGGGTACAAAGACCATTGATTCACCCTACACTCTACAAAATGGATTCCTGTTCAAGGGAAACAAGCTCTGTGTTCCCAGAGGGTCTTATAGGAGCCTATTGATCAAGGAAGTGCATGGAAGTGGCCTTGGAGGACACTTTGGGGTTCAGAAGACTGTGGACATACTACATGATCAGTTTTACTGGCCTAAGATGATGGGAGAAGTCCAAATAGTGCTCAGAAGGTGTGGAGTTTGTCAAAAAGCCAAGAGTTCATTTCAAGCAGGACCTTATACCCCCTTACCAGTCCCATGTAGGCCTTAAGAAGATGTAAGTATGGATTTCATAGTAGCATTGCCTAGGACAGCAAGAGGGAAAGATTCTATCATGGTGGTTGTGGATAGATTCAGCAAGTTGGCACATTTCATTGCCTGTAAGAAGACTGAAGATGCTGTGAGTGTGGCAGAGCTATATCTTGATGAGGTGGTGAGGTTACATGGAGTTCCAAGGACTATTGTATATGACAAAGACACAAAGTTTATGAGCCATTTCTGGAGAACATTGTGGAAGCTGCTTAATACAAGGTTATTGTTCAGCACCTCCCATCATCCTCAAACAGATGGGCAAACTGAGGTGACCAACAAGACCTTGGGAAGGATCTTGAGGTGTATAGTCAGCAAATCTCTCAAGGATTGGGACTTAAAGCTGGCTCAAGCAGAGTTCTCTTTCAATAGAGCTCCATCAGCAGCCACAGGCCACTCCCCCTTTAAACTGGTCTATGGTACTAACCCCTTAATGCCTTTGAATTTGTCTAATGTGTGCAGGTCAGAGATCCACTATGATGCCAAGAAGAGGGTGGAACAAATGCTAAAACTCCATGAGTCAGTCAGAAAACAAATTGAGAAAACCAATGATCTATACAAGAAGAATGCCAAGGTTCCTAAGGCCAAGAAAGACTTTGCACCAGGAGATTTAGTGTGGATCAACCTAAAGAAAGAAAGGTTCCCTTCCAAGAGAAAGAATAAGCTAGAGCCAAGAGCAGATGGTCCCTTTCAAGTCATAGAAAAGATAGGTCCTAATGCCTACATAATTGATTTACCAGGAGAGTATGCAGTTAATGGGACATTCAATGTTGGAGATCTTAGTCCCTTCTATGAAGACTCTGAGGGAGAGGAAGACACAGGCTGTAGGTCAAGCCCTTTTCAACCTGGGGAGGCTGTAGCAGGAGCTCACCCAATGGGCCTTGATGATCAAGCCACAAGCCAGACAAACCAGACAAGCATAACCCCAAGACCCCCTCAGATGGAAGCTCGAGTTACAAGGTCCAAACAACAAGCCATGACAAGCCAAGATCAAGCCAGGCCAAGCCACACCAGTGAGGAAGACAGTCCAGGGCTCAACAAGCCATGCCAAGCCCCAACACAGTCCACATTACCCACACAAGACAGAAATAAAGCCATTCAGGACCAGGCAGACCAATCAGCAAACCCTGGACCAAGGATTTACACCAGGGCATCCCAACCACCCCCACCATGGCCTACCATCAAGCCAACCCACTAAACTACAAGTTTGTCCAGGATAACCCCTTTTGAAGTCTAGCAAAAATTCAAGTAACAAGCACCTCAAGCTAGAGTCAGTGAACATTAAAGTAGAGAAGGTACAAGTCAGAGTGTGGCTTCCTTTTGTTTAAGTCAACTTGTACTCGTCCAAGGCAGGTTTTATCTAAGTCCTAATAAAAGTAGAGAGCCCCAAGGAGCAGCAACACATCCAGGCAAAGCAGCAAGACAACAAGAACAACAGATTTCCATTTCAGGAAAACTCGAAAAACTGCTTTATTGCTTTTGTTCAGTCTGTTTTGTGTCTTTGTGTCTGTACTAGTTAGCTGTTGAACTCGTCCTCTTGTGAGGCCCTTAATTAGTAGCTGTTGTAGTTGTTCAAGTCCAAAGCCGACCCTTAGATAAACTTTACATCCAAGGGATCACCTTGTATCAACCTCCCTATATAAGGAGGGTAGTATGTATTGTTTTAAGTAGACTTTATGAATGAATTTAACTTTGAGAAATCCCTCAAATATTTCAAACTTGTGCTAAGAGCTGTAGTTTGAGTCAAGCCTGATACATCTACAAGGTGTCTGATCAGTGCCTTGCTTTGTGAGTCAAGTTAAATATGTGCTTTGCTGTGATTAGCTTGCTTACTATTGAGGCTAAGTCTAGAGTGTTTGTGCTTTGCTGTAACACTTGAAACTTGTCTCTGAACTAGTATTTGAGTCCCTTCTCTTGTGCTATGCTTTAGGGAAGCTTCTCTAAGTCATATCCTTTGAATTTCAGTTGATATAAGTCACTCTCTCTAAAATAGCCTCCATTTCTGTCTGTGTTTGTTTTCAGTCTAAGTAAACTTAGCTAAACTTCCCTTAAACTCACAAGTCATAGTAGTTTACACTCCACCCATGCAAGAGCTCCTGTTCCGTTCCTTCCATTCTCCTAAATGCATGCAAAGTGGACTGTTTTGGCTTGGTTTCCGCTACTATGCAGCTTGTACCTACAAAATGGTAATGAAAGTACAAAGTAGCCAAATAGGGGCATATGTAACACCCGCAAATGTACCCTATTTTTATAATGAAAATATTTTACGGATACTTTCAGCGTATTTTAGTTTTATTTTAGAATTTAATGTTCCGAGTCGAATTTAGAATTTCCGAGTTCGTATTTGGAATTTCCGCGAGTTTTCAAGTAAAACCCGTCTTGAGCCGTCTTTGACTTTTTCTTGACTTTTGAGCCGTCTTTGACTTTTTCTTGACTTTTCCACTCATACTCCTTCATATACTCCCTCACAACCCTAACTCCCTCATTCAATCTTCTTCTTCTTCCTCATACAAACCACCAAAACCTAGCCTCCATATTTGCTCAAGTCTTAATATCGATCCTACGCCTTCATTTCTTGCTCAAATTCACGTAAGTTCGTCTTATTCTTCCCCTCTTAGCTTCCTCTATCCGTATTGGTAATAAAATTACCGTCTTTCTCGCTTTTTAAATTATCCGTCTTTCTCAAGGTGAATGATATTCATCTTTTATTATCTAATTGTATGTAGGTGGAGACTAGGAAGGTTTAAAAATCGATTTAAGACGCGAAAAGGTAACGGTGAAGGGTTACTCGATATCATTTACGTGTTTTACATGATTTCTATGTTAGAATTCGTATTTAGAATAAGATTAGAAAGCTTAGGAATTGTATTATTGATAATGATTGTTGTTAGTTGATGACTTTTGATGATGATTATTGATTGTTGATAGTTGTTAGAAGTCAATCATGAAAATTGAAAATGTTTGAATGTATGTTGAAGGCTCTCGGGTGAACTGGTACCTCATGTCACGGGGGTGAAATACAAGTCACGGTCGTGACTTGTGCAGTTTCACTGCACTGACCCCTTTTCGTAAAATGATCATATCTCCTTCGTTACTTAGCTTGTTTTGTGCTTGTGATCTATCGTTGGAACCGTAAGAGGATAAGCTAGCACCTCGACTAGGAATTTCTGTAATTGCATGTCTAGAACTCTAGTTATGACAGTTTGAAGTGAACCCTTGTTTTAGTTAGTTTCCAAACTTGTTGTTTTGGAGAGGTGATCTATGTTTTTATTCATTATGCTTCATAAACTTGTTCTAATGCTTATGTATCATGTATTGATTCATTTTCATCATAGTTAAGTTTATATAATTCGCTATTCACATGTTTGGTGACGGTTTTTGGTATGTTCCCACTTTGAGTCGGTTTTTACAAACGATACGGTTTGAGCACAAATTTCGATTGATTTTGTTACTCCATTTCCCGGCTACACCCCTTATACTCGTTAGATGGAATGTCGGAGCGATGGGGTTACTCCTGATGCTTGTATGCATGTTGTAGTGGGGATATGACGACGTTTGTAGGAGGTGAACGCAATGGTTGATTCGGACCCGGCCGTTCAAATGTGTATCTTGCGAGTGGTGTCGTGCATGTAGCGTACTAGCTGGACTTTTGGGACTATAGATCTCCTTCCGCCTCTTTCGTGAAGGGTTGACCGAATTTGGGGTACTCGGCGTCTATGATTGACCGAGTCTTGGATGTGGAACGTCTTACCACATGTCGAATCGGGAAATGTCTTATCCCGAGAGTCTGGCCAGGTTTAGACTAGGACCGTATTATTATCGTCGTCCTACCGAGAGGATTATAGTCTTTTGTGTACGAAACATCTTATCGTACATGATTCCGGGAAACGTCTTATCCCGTGAACTTGTTTGTCTAGGTCATGAGTATACAAAACGTCTTATCGTATACGGTTCCGGAAAATGTCTTATTCCGTGAGCTTCCATTGGCTTGTCTTGCTATTGTACATGATGCTAGTGCGTGCCATTAACCGTGAGAGGATATGTTGATATATTTGTATGATTGGACGGTTGTTTGTAAGTTGAATTATATGTGAACATTGAGTTGAACTCATGCATGAAATAGATGATTGACGTGGTTTATATGTCGAGTCTCTATCTTATCAAGTATATGCCGCTAACGGTGAGATGTAAGCCCTAGTGAGTATATAGTTGCCTAAGGGTGTCTTCCCCGAGTCTATCTATAGCAGGATGGTTACAGATTTGTACTTCATGTACCGAGATCTTTATATATTGAATTGCCTATCTATCCTTATCGTATTTCACATGTATATCTATATATGCATGCTTTACTTTTGTATTTACTTCTATGAACATTTAATGTGATATGGCTGGGAGAACCCGGAGTTACTCCCCACTGACTGTGGCGTTCATGTTTTTCATGGATGAACAGGTTACTTGATTTGGATGGCTTTTTGCTTATGCTATTTTGGGTTCAGGTGTGAGCTAGCGGGCGTTGTCCCTGGAAGTTTCACCTCTAGACGATTTAAGCTTATTTGCTAAACACTTTTACTTTGTTAACATTTGGAGAGACCCCGTCTCTTTGTTGTATTTCGTACTTAGTTTGTAATATTTTGACACTCCTCGTATTATCTATCTTGCATGTATAAAAGTTTTTAAAATACCGTATTTCCGTAAATTACTTCACATGCTTGTATGTTTTATATTTCCGCATTCGCGAGGGTTGTCACACATATGGTGATATAATATCACCTAAATAATATAGAAATGCGTGCATATATGAACTAGAAAGTCTATATAAAACACACGCATCAAAGTCCAAGTAAAATCCAAAGATAAGAGCTTGCATTGGATGCCAAATGACCCCTAGGATGCCTTAGACGGACTCATGAATGTGCAAGCATTAGATTCTGCATCACCATAAAGCAAGAAGTTAAGACGGAACTAAGACAAAAACCCGAATACCCACGGCCCCGATCGGAGTTACCTTTCCCCGATCGGGGTTTGACTCCCCTATGTGCTTTTCGTTATGCTCCTATTTTATTATAAATAGGAGCCTTAATCCATCATTAGGGGATCATCTTGGACATCATTCTACACTCTAAAAACTCTCTTTTACATAATATCATTAGTCATTAGATTAGGTTTAGAATAGTTTAGTTTCCATTAGTTGTTACAAATAATTCTTTTAAGTATTTCAATTTATATTACAAATTCATTTGCAAGTTATTTAGTTCCATTGTGTTCTTCAATTCCAAGTTTTATTTCCTTTGTTGAGGTAATTCTATTTCTTGTATTCTTTTGTTGTTTCCTTTGTCATTTTCATTATTAGTAAGTTATCATGTTTACTTTATCATTTGTTATTAGATTAGTTATCATTATGAAAGAGTAATTTCTTTGTCTAGGGAATTAGGGAAGCCATGCATAAATAATATTTGCAATTGTTGAAATGAGATGTTATGATATCAAATAGTTTTTTCTATCACATGCTTGCATTGTATTGTTAGTCTTTGATTATTGATCGTAATCCTTGATTAAATTCGTTAATTCTTTCTATACGTCGAGAGGCACGGAATTGAATTAGACTTAGCATGTGTTAGTAGATCAACCTAGCTAAAGCGAGAGTTCGTTAGGACCAATTCTATGGTTGACACTAATATCGAGAGGTAGGTGTCTTTAGCCTAAACAATTATCGTTTTTATCAATTTGACTTGAGCATTTACATAATTTGCATGTGTGACCCGACCTCCCTAGTCTCTTCCTTTATTATTATTGTTGATGTTTCATAAACCCATCCAAACCAATCGATAACCAACTTTGATAGAATTCACCCCATAACAACTTGTATAGCAACTATTGTCTCCTTGTGTTCGACCCCTATTACTACATTCATTTGTGTCTAGGGTATTTATTTTTGCTTAGGTGTGCGATAGCCTATCAAATTTTGGCGTCGTTGCCGGGGAGCATGGTTTTGTTTGCTATTAGTTGTTGAATTTTATCTTTTTTTATTTTCTCGTGAGGAACTCTTGTTCCTTGAGACCATTCTCACGGTTTCCTTGTAGTTTTAGTTCCTTTTTCGGGTATTGAAACTATCAGATTTTTGGCCTTACATAATGAATAACTATGGATTCCGATACCCACAACACGAGGATGAGCCTTTTCATGACTATCTTAACCGGTTTTATAACTATGGTGATCATCTCATGTCCCTCGGACAAGTCATTGATATGGATTACATGGGTAAAGTTCTACTTGCTACCATGGATTTTGAGACACGAGAATTGGCTCTTTACATAAGTTGTGGTAGTGTCTACTACAAGTGAGAGGATGAGCTTTGGAATTTCTTGAATTTCATGGCTTCCCAATGTCAAGAGGTAGCTTGCCAACAACCTTCCTTTCCGGGTTTCAAAGAGGAATGGTATGCGATTCTTTCTTGTTATCAACAATTGCAACAAATGCTCGCCCAATGCGAAGAGGAATGCCATGCGCGTCTGGTTTTTTGCCAACAAATGTATGAACAAATGGCGCGATCAATCACTACTTGTGCTCTTCCACCCTCCCAATGTAAGTCTTTTCTCCCTAATGATTTTGAATTATTGGATGACGATGATGACGGTCCTACTTTCTCTTTTGAAACTCCCCCTAGTATCATTCCAATGGACTATTTAGAGACTCATGTTGATGACATTTACCTTGTACTAGATGACATACTTACCATGGATGATGTTGGGCCCGTTTGTAATAAAAGGGATGAGGTTTTGCCCGAGTCATTTGAAACCTTTGCAAATCCTTTTACATGGGATATAGTTGATCCATTTAAGATTGATGTTAGACTTAATTCTACTAATTTATAGGTTAAGTGGGATGAAACCCAAATTTTTGATGAGTTCTACCACCTTGAGTTTTTATACCACCAATTTGAGACCATTTATAATGATTATTTAAGTACTAACGGGTTTTTTATGGTCTTAACCATGATGCTCCATCTCTTGCTGACGAATGGAGCAGTATGGTGGTTCTATTTGAAATCTCTAATACGCATTTTGATAAGATTTATCCTTCCTTACCTTTGATCTTTCATGCTTATATCTTATCAATTGCTTACATTTGATTTTTTATTGCTCATGCGCGGGATTATGATCAACTTCTAAGGGCGTTGACATACTTTTTAGAGAGCAAAGGATGCCCATTAGAAAAAATTAGTTTTTGTCAATTTACAGTTTTTGGACAATTGCAATTTCAATTTGGTTGTAATAGTTAGACATTTAGTTTGCTTTAGTTTGTAGTAGCTTGTCTTTTGTAGGTACTTTGCTACTTGGATTGCACAACCTCGTTTTTAAGCTAGCTTGGGGGAGGCTTCTACACTTTAGTATGCTTTCTTTCCTTCCTTTATTTCCGCATGTGTCATCCCATATCCCCTTGTTGGTTTTTGTTTGTCCATCTTTGTGTCACACATTGAGGACAATGTGTGCTCTAGCTTGGGGGAGGAATTTAGTTAGTCTAGTTATGAGAAATCTAATCTAAAAATTTTAAAATTGAAAGTAAAAGTTTGATGTTGTGTCCACCCATTTGTCTTTTGCATAATTCCTCATTGCATTTCCTATATTGTAGTTCTTTTAAGCTAATGAATCATGCTTTATTGTTGAGATTTTGTATTCATGGGGATGTCTTGACATAGTGGGTGAGGGATGGAGTTTTGGACAAAATAGACTTGATCTTGACATTGGTAAGCTACATATATGGTAAGGTAGACTCTCTAATGGCCGGTGCATATATACCCGGTCTCATCTAGGCGTGTGTAGTTTCTCCTCTTGGTGTGTGTTACATCTAGACGCATAAGTATGGTCTTTGTTCCATTTTGTATGAGTTTTGCTATCATGATTGCATTAGAAGCGATTCACTTACTTTCTTACATAAATTGTCCAAAAATTACCTATTTCCTAACTACATATAACATTGCCTACCTTTGTTGAGCTAGTGACTTGCTACTTGTGTTGGGGTTCTTTTATTTTCGGGATCTGCTAGAATATGTCACTATTGTAAGCTTGTCGTTGCGGGAATACTGATTCCCGTATCTTGGTGGATGTTGGCTTTAAAGAAAAAAATAAGATTTGAAAAAAAAATGAAAGATGCAAAATGATGAAGGAAAGAAAAGAAAGAAGCATAAGAAAAAAATGAGAAAAATGATGAAAAAAGAAGAGAAGGAGTATGAGTTGCTTCCATGTTTTATGAAGTATTTGATTTTGGGAAGTATACATGTGTCTTGTAATGTTCAAAGAGCCAATACGTTGCTTTTGGCTCTAGTTCTTGTTGTTTGGGAAGGGTTAAGGTTTGGAATAAGCATTCTTACACATTTGGTTGTCACTAGCTTGACATTAGCTCCACATGACCAAATTTATTTGTCCACCTTCTTACCCATTTCCCCTAGCCTTCTTCTTTGTATTATTGACTTCTTTTCTTATGCATTATATTCTTGACTAGCATTGTCTTTTTAATTTGGAATGTTTACCATACTAGATTGCGGGCACATTCTCTTGAGTCGTAGATAGAAGAGTGTCACATTCACATATATTTCCATGTTCAGCTCATGAGTGTGAGTGTTATCATGTGAGAAGCCCAATGTCATATAAAGATCATGCAAGAGTCGAATTGTTCATGTGAAGTCCTTAATACCACGCCGTCGTGTAAATCTCATCCATATTGCATTTTCCCTATGCCCAAGTTGTTTCGGGATTTGATTCATTGTACTTTAAAGCTACTAGTCGGGAATTGCATTTGGATGGGATGATTATTGCTCGCACCCTTGTCCTGGTCATACATTATATTGTGTTCTTGCTTGAGGACAAGAAACGGTTTAACTTGGGGGAGTTTGATGAGTCCATTTTATATATATTTTAACCCCTTATTTTAGCTCGGTGTATTTGATTATTGCACTTCTATTAATGTGTTTATGAGCTAATTTCGTATTATAGGTGTTTTCATTGCATTTTGTAGGGAAAAAGGCACTCGGTAGCTTTTTCCCGTCAAATTAGCACTCATCCAAGTTCACGAGGCTAATAAGAGGAAGTCTTGATCATGCAAAGGTGTTCCGGGAAACATAGGGGCGTTTCGAGAAGAAATTGGAAATCCCGAGCATAATGAAACCAACTTTGGTTGGTTTGCAAATAATGAAATGAAGTCCAAGTAAAAGCCAAAGATAAGAGCTTGCATTGGATGCCAAATGACCCCTAGGATGCCTTAGACGGACTCATGAATGTGCAAGCATTGGATTCTGCATCACCATAAAGCAAGAAGTTAAGACGGAACTAAGACAAAAACCCGGATACCCACGGTCCTGATCGGGGTTTGACTCCCCTATGTGCTTTCTGTTATGCTCCTATTTTATTATAAATAGGAGCCTTAATCCGTCATTAGGGGATCATCTTGGACATCATTCTACACTCTAAAACACTCTTTTGCATAATATCATTAATCATTAGATTAGGTTTAGAAGAGTTTAGTTTCTATTAGTTGTTACAAATAATTCATTTAAGTATTTCAATTTATATTACAAGTTCATTTGCAACTTATTTAGTTCTATTGTGTTCTTCAATTCCAGGTTTTATTTCCTTTGTTGAGGTAATTCTATTTCTTGTATTGTTTTGTTGTTTCCTTTGTCATTTCCATTATTAGTTAGTTATCATGTTTACTTTATCATTTGTTATTAGATTAGTTATCATTATGACATTATGCAAGAGTAATTTCTTTGTCTAGGGAATTAGGAAAGCCATGCATAAATAATATTTGCAGTTATTGAAATGAGATGTAATGATATCAAATAGTTGTTTCTATCACATGCTTGCATTGTATTGTTAGTCTTTGATTATTGATCGCAATCCTTGATTAAATTCGTTAATTCTTTCTATACGCCGAGAGGCACGAAATTGAATTAGACTAAGCATGTGTTAGTAGATTGACCTAGCCAAAGCGAGAGTTCGTTAGGACCAGATCTATGGTTGACAAAGGTGGGTGTCTTTACCCTAAACAATTATCGTTATTATCAATTTCCTAGTTTGACTTAAGCATTTACATAATTTGCATGTGTGACCCGACCTCCCTAGACTCTTCCTTTATTATTATTGTTGATGTTTCATAAACCCATCCAAACCAATCGATAACCGACTTTGATAGAATTCACCCCATAACAACTTGTATAACAACTCATGTCTCCTTGTGTTCGACCCCTATTATTACATTCATTTGTGTTTAGGGTATTTATTTTTGCTTAGGTGTGCGATAGCCTATCACCAGTTCACAAAAGCAGCAATCCTGTCCAGGGATCCTTCAGCTTCAGAATCATTCTTCCAATCAACCAGTACAACAGAAGGCAAGGTAAGCAAAATATATTTTTTCATTTAAATACTTTTATATAACAAAGTTTGCAGGAAACGACATACCTGTTGGAGCTAGTGTCCTCCACAGTTAGTGTGATAACAGCTAAGGTTCACAGGGTATACTTTGTATTATAATCAGTTGATTAACGTTTATCGATAACGGTTGGCTTGCTAGATAAGTTTGACGTTATTGTCATTCAGATGGCGGTGATCAACTGATCCCTAAAAGTCACACCTAAAGGATGTGTTTGAGAGATGTGATTATTTGAGAAAATAATCATATTGATGGCTTATTAAATGACTAAAAGGTTAGTCGATGTATTTGACTAAAAGGTTAGTCAATGTGATGATGCTACGATTATTTAATAACGATAAAAAAATGTTAGCTGGTAATTGAATGTAAACTGTTATATTTAATCCATGTATATAATGTTGGTCTAAACTAAATGTAAACTGTTATATTTAAGTTGGCGGATATGTATTACACGATTTTATTATAGTGTATTGGTCCGGCATTACTCGGTATATGTGACGGTCCATTACTAATAATAATTAGAATACATATTATATTATATACATATTAAATGAGATGCTAACTGCCTAATAGAGGTTGAGTTAAATAAGGAAACTAGGTTTTCCTTCTTCTCTTCTTGATGTCACGGCTCATATAGGGTAAAAAGAAGTTTTCTACTAACCCTAATTTTGACTAAAAAATGACGGCACACACAAGTCAAGAGAGAAAGAAAATTCTGATTTTTATCTCTCTTATTCATCTTCATATTGATCATCAATTTACACACAAAATTAGAAGTAATTTTGGGTATTCGTTCTAGCACGACGAAGGCATTTCTTGAACCATCTTGGGTGTAACGATTAGGAGAATACCTACTTTGGTATTTGTTCTTAGGCCTTTTACTAGGACCGAAGGTTATTTATTAATCTCTTGTTTTATATTATGCAATTTCATTTATGACTAGAAATTCATATAGTTATAATTTTATTATAATCCGAAATTTTAAAGGGAAGTATACCGATATTTCCCACAAGTGGTATCAGAGCTATTGGCTATGAAATTATTTTATATGTTTTCATATTTGATGAAATATAAGATTAGAAATTTTTGTTTTTTTTGTTTCGGCTGAAAGATGAAAAAAAAAATTAGGGTTTGTTTTTTTTTTGGTACTGTTCACGGCCAAAGAGAAAAAAAAAAAAATTTGGTACTGTTCACGACACTATTTCAGCCGTGAGAAATTTTTTTTTTTGCCTTGTTTTTCCTTTTTTGATTCATTATAATTGTTGTTTTAAATTGTTAAGATAATAATATAATGAATTAGTTGATATTTTGATTTAATGAGGATTAAATTGAAATGTAAAAGGAATTTGTTTTGGATGTTAAAGAACATTCATTGTGCTAATTTTTCGATATGAATATACAAAACAATTATGGTTAGTTGGGTATTTTGATAATCGATTAATCATGATTCAGATATTCATTTTAAAAGGTTAATTTGAATCATCTAGTTTGTATCAATGTTTAATAATGATTAGATGTTGAATGTTTGTACCGATCTAGTTTTATTAGCATGATCAAATTAAAAAGATTAATTTGTGTTTGTTTTGTTTTTATTAAAACGAAAAAAAAAAAAAAAAAATTGCCTGCTATTGTTCACGGGTACTGTTCATCCGTGAATAGTGAAAAAAAAAAATTTAATTTTTAATTTTGTTTTTGTTTATTGCATTATAAAGATAATATATGTTGTTTTGTTGTTGTGAAAAGTTCACAATGATAGATACCCTATTATTTTAAAAAGGTTTAAAATAATGTTGAATTTAATTTATGTTATACCCGATAATATGAATTAAATTGGATTATGGTTGATTAAAATTGTTGTGTGCAATTAATGAATTGTCACATAATTTTGATCATTTTAAAGGTGGTTTGGATAAATTAATCATCATAATTAATGAATTATGTCTTGGAGGTTTAATTTATTTTGTTGATGCATTTTATTATGTTGAATGGATGAATGGATTATTTTGGTATTTTTACAAGAGGTTGTAATTTGTATTGCTTAGTGTGGCCTTAGTAGATTGTGTTATCGTAATGATGGTAACATGGTCTTTGATGTATTTTGAGATCTCGAATCTCCCCTTTGTAATTTTAATTATAATTTTTAAATTAGAATGTAAATAGGTTTATGTTTTGTAATTTTAAAATTGTATTTTTGAGAAGACCAAAGATGGAGATCGGATAGCTCACTCCCGCTACATGGACCAAGATGGAAGATCAAGTCAAGCTTCTAGGGTCCATAAGGATGGATTCCAAAGTGTATTTTTGTTCTATTTTGATAGGATAGGCTACACTAGGACTTTGTACTTTGTTTTTCATTTTTCCGTTCTTATTGTTTTTCTTTTGCATGATAGTTATTGCATCATATTCCGCCTAAACCAAACCAGCTATTACTTAATTGCATGAAAATTGACTCATATAGATTGTATGTTAATTATCATCGACATCCAGATGTCACTCACAATTCTAAAAGCTATCATCTTAAATTATTCATTCTCAAAATGCTAGATCATTCGTTCACTTAAATGAATAAAATTAAAGCTGATGGACCTTCCTCTAAAACCTAAAATTGAGATTAGTCTTTATAGGGAAAACTGCTATGAGTCCCTTCTTCGTCGGTAGGCATATAGGACATTACTCTCCATATGACCCCTTCTACGTTGGGTAAGTAGTATGTGTTGACCTATTTTACCTCAACATTATAGCCCGAGTAATATCTCGTGATTATGATGGACTAAAGATAGAATTTACAGAAATTTATCGACCAGGAATTCTAAAAGTAGAAATAGCCAAGTAGTTGGCTTATCAATTTACAGAAATTGAGTCTTGGGATCATTTATATAATACTTGAGGGAGGTCAATTGTATAAATGCAAGAGTCTTCGCATTAATCGGTTTTGCATTAGACTTAATTAAAACGATGAAAATGCTTATTATGTTTTATCTCCTATTCGCAGTGTAGAAATCATTTACATCGATAAAATTGTTATAACAAATGGCTGGACATGCTGATGCCCCTATGCCAAGTGCCACGCTTGCACGCGAATCCTGGCTTAAGATGTTCATGGACAACATGAATCAGTACACGCGACTGAAGAATAACGGGTCCAATTTTGCGGACTGGGAGGCATCATTACGGAATGCTGCCATAGCTGACGGTAAGCTCAAGTACTTGACTGAGCCACTACCACCTAACCCAGGCCCCAATTTAGGAGCAAATGAATCACTTGCTTATAGTGATTTCGTAATGGAGACGGGTGCGATAAAGAACGTACTCATCTTTTCAATGGAATCCAATTTGCAAAGACGATTCATTGCCCAAGGTGCAAACAAGATTTTCACCACGCTCACTAACGAGTTCTCAAAAGCACCGCAGATCGTTATGTATGAGCTTACCACTCGCTTCTTTGAAGCGAACTCCAGAAGGGCCAACCGGTTAGCCCACACATTCTCGATATGATCGAGAATCTCGAAAAACTGGAGGCACTTGATTGCAAAATCAAAGAGAGCGTGGTCATTGACCGCATGCTTCATTCACTTCATGATGGTTTTGCCCAATTCAGGGCAAATTACTATATGAATGATTTGAAGAGAAATCCTCATCAGCTACACTCACTTCTCATACAGACTGAGAAGGATCTGAAATTGAGTGGGAGCCTGAAGTAGGACGTTCTCATGATTGCAAACAAGGGTAAGGGTAAGGGCAAGGCTCAGGCCGACCTAGCTGTAGGGAAGCCGAAGTTCAAGAAGCCATGAAAGGGCAAGAGTGGGCCTGGTGAGACTAGCAGTAGCTCACAAGGCAAGACAAAGAGCAAAGAAAACATGGAGTGCCACCATTGCCACAAGACTGGGCATTGGAGGCGGAACTGTCCCGTGTATGCTGAAGACGTAAAAGCAGACCGCGTCACTCCTGTTGGTATGTCTTCTTTTATTCATATGAATGAGATTAACCATGCAAGTTTCGAAACATGGGTACTTGATACTGGTTGTGGTTCTCATCTGTGTAATCATTTGCAGGGCCTAAGAAACATCAAAACTCTCGAAAAGGGTGATGTGGACCTGCGAGTGGGGAATGGAGCAAGAGTAGCTGCCATTTCAGTGGGAACATATGTAATCCAACTCCCAAGTGGATTTGAGTTATTTTTAAATAACTGTTACTATGTACCCAGTTTATCTAAAAATATTATTTCTGTTTCCGTACTCGATAAGAACGGTTTTTCATTTGTAATAAAGGATAATAGTTGTATTTTCTCCTTTAACGAAATGATTTATGGTAAAGCAGTTTCCATGAATGGGATTTATGTTTTAGATCAAACCACAGATATATTGCATGTGAGTAATAAAAAGGTAAAGGTTGGTGACAAAGATCAAACCTATTTATGGCATTGCCGTATGGGACACATAAATGAAAAACGCGTGAAGAAGCTCATTGACAATGGGACTATCTCCCCATTTGACTATGAATCTTTTGGCACTTGTGAATCATGTCTCTCATAGGCAAAATGACTCGAATTTCCTTCAAAGGTGTTGGAATGCGCGCTGCTGACCTATTAGGACTCATACATACTGATGTGTGTGGACCTATGTCCATCAACGCTAGAGATGGCTATAGATATTTTATCACTTTCACGGACGATTTGAGTAGATATGGATATGTCTACTTAATGAAGCACAAAAGTGAATCCTTTGACAAGTTCAAGGAATACCAGAATAAGGTTGAAAACCAGCTGGGTAGAAAGATTAAAGCACTATGTTCAGATCGTGGTGGCGAATATCTTTCGAATGAGTTTGATCAACACCTTAAAAACTGTGGTGTAGTACTACAGTTAACTCCACCTGGAACACCTCAATTAAATGGTGTGTCCGAACGGAGAAATTGAACATTACTTGATATGGTTCGATCCATGATGTGTCACATGGTAGTGCCTGATTCATTGTGGGGCTATCCTCTTTTGTCAGCTGCTCTTATACTTAACCGAAGTCTGTCTAAAGCTGTTGACAAGACTCCATTTGAAATGTGGAAGGGAACAGTCCATAACTTGTCCTTTATTCGGGTTTGGGGCTGCGAGGCTTATGTCAATTGGAGACACGAGGATAAGCTCGGCCCGCGATCGGTCAAGACATACTTTATTGGTTATCCAAAAGGAATGTTTGGTCATTACTTTTATTCGCCTACCGAACAACGTGTTTTTGTTGCGGCTAGTGCGAAGTTTCTAGAGAAAGAGTTTCTCGAGAACATGACGAGTGATAGAACCTTCGATTTGTCGGAGATTCAAGAACCAACAACCGAGCAACCGATGGAGGAAGATGTTCCTTCATCTTCTGCTGCGGTTAATATTCCTGAGGAACCTAGAAGGTCGGGTAGAGTCTCCATACCTCCAGACAGATACATTGGTATGGTCGAGGAGAACGATAGAGACGATATTTTGCTCCTAGAGAGTAACGAACCCGCTACCTATAAAGGAGCCATGACCTGTTCCGACTCAAAGCTATGGCTTGAGGCCATGCAATCCGAGATGGACTCTATGTATGAGAATGACGTATGGGATCTAGTTGATTTGCCTGATAAGGTTGGGCCTCTTCAGTGCAAATGGCTTTACAAGATAAAGCATTCCGTAGAGGGACAACCAAACACCTATAAGGCACGACTAGTGGCAAAAGGTTTCACTCAAGTGCAAGGATTGCATTATGATGAAATTTTTGCACCCGTAGTCATGCTGCGTTCCATTCGGATAATCTTAGCGATTGCCGCTTTTCATGACTACGAAATTTGGCAGATGGACGTGAAAACCGCCTTCTTAAACGGTTATTTGGAGGAAATATTGTACATGGTACAACCCGAAGGTTTCATAGACCCTAAAAATCCTAAGAAAGTGTGCAAGCTTAAGCGTTCTATTTATGGACTTAAGCAAGCTTCTCGGAGTTGGAATCATCGTTTTGACCAAGTCATAAAAGCAAATGGTTTCACTCGTTCGGTTGAGGAACCATGCTTATATGTCAAGTCGAGTGGGAGTAAAATCGTTTTCTTGATATTGTATGTCGATGACATACTCTTGATAGGGAATGATATTCCTCTCTTATCTTCGGTTAAGGTATGGTTAAAGAACCATTTCCAGATGAAAGATCTGGGCGAGGCACAGCGCATATTGGG
Organism: Heliosperma pusillum; assembly: GCA_022085475.1. Classification (NCBI taxonomy): domain Eukaryota; kingdom Viridiplantae; phylum Streptophyta; class Magnoliopsida; order Caryophyllales; family Caryophyllaceae; genus Heliosperma; species Heliosperma pusillum. Next base: position 53,404 of record JAIUZE010003083.1, on the reverse strand, counting down.
AATCCGTATCTACAGAGATAGATCACGACGGATGTTATCACTCAGTCAGGAGTCTTATATAGATAAGATTCTGGAAAGGTTCAGCATGACCAACTCCAAGAAGGGGTATCTTCCAATGACGTCTGGGATGCATTTGAGTAAAGCTCAGGCACCCAAGACATCTGAAGAGGTCGAGCGCATGAGTCGAATTCCTTATGCATCAGCTATAGGATCGATCATGTATGCCATGATATGCACACGTCCAGACGTGGCATATGCTTTGAGTATGACCAGTCGGTACCAAGGCAATCCAGTGAAACACACTGAATGGCTGTTAAAAACATCTTTAAGTACCTACGGAGGACTAAGGATTGGGTATTGACTTATGGAGGAGAGACTGAGCTTTGCGCAACCGGTTACGCAGATGCTAGCTTCCAAACGGATCGGGATGACTCGAAATCTCAGTCTGGATTCGTATTTACTCTTAATGGCGCTGCGGTCAACTGGAAAAGCTCCAAGCAGAGTGTTATAGCAGATTCTACGACTGAGTCCGAGTACTATGCCGCTTCAGAGGCTGAAAAGGAAGCTATATGGATGCGTCAATTCTTACAAGGACTTGCCATAGTTCCTAGTTCGAATGACCCGATCACCAACTATTGTGATAATAGAGGTGCCATCTTCCAGGCTAAGGAGCCCAAGTCTAGCAACAAATCTAGACATGTACTTCAGAAGGCTCACATGATAAGAGATTACGTGGAGCAAAAGAAGATAGTGATAGAAAAGATTGCTACGGATGATAACATAGCAGATCCTCTCACTAAACCGTTAAGACATGATAAGCATGTAGGGCACGTTACTTCCATGGGAATTAAACGTGTTCCTGAGTTGTATTAGTTGTTTGTATGAATTAGATACATCTTTTTCATATACTAATAATAACTTCATCGTATTGTTTTCATATTTTGTTTTTCATGTGGATTGTATGGACAACATTGAACACCACAAAGTGAACTGAATAACATTATATGTGTTTTGGTCCGTAATCGTCTACATGAGCTGATAACTATGAATATTATATTGTTGAGTCGATTGATGGTGGGTTCAATGAGCCATAAGTCAAAGCTGTTGACTGATCGATCACAAATACGAGTTATAAGGATACCTCGTAGGACATTGTAATTCGTGACGACGTTATGGAGTCCTAAATGTTTAACAACATTCGGTGCCAGGTCGTGGATAGGACGTCCATAGTGTTCCTAGAGTCGATTCTTTTGACTATCGACTGTCTCTTGAGATTAAGGCAGTTTTTGGGTGACTTTGGTTTCTTTCTCGCGGTCGACCGTAACAGGAGGCCAAGAAGATTTTTACTGGGTCATTTCATACTGTGCTTACATCTGCAGGATTCGAGTTGAGGAAAATATCCAACCCTTTATCAGGTTTTTTTATTTCTCAGGGCCACTCGAGGAGTAGTAACTGAAATGCATGGCCATGCTCGAATAATGATTCGTTTATCAGTTGAGTTACTCTCTAGTCGGGAAAACCGCTCTTGATACTGATCACTTGTAAAATACGACCTTTGTGAATGCGAACTTTGCAAATTGTTTTACATTGAGTGGGAGAAATTTAAGGATATGAGAATCGGTTATCACACATACACTTGTTAGGACAAGTGGGAGATTGTTGGAGCTAGTGTCCTCCACAGTTAGTGTGATAACAATTAAGGTTCACAGGGTATACTTTGTATTATAATCAGTTGATTAACGTTTATCGATAACGGTTGGCTTGCTAGATAAGTTTGACGTTATTGTCATTCAGATGGCGGTGATCAACTGATCCTTAAAAGTCACACCTAAAGGATGTGTTTGAGAGATGTGATTATTTGAGAAAATAATCATATTGATGCCTTATTAAATGACTAAAAGGTTAGTCGATGTATTTGACTAAAAGGTTAGTCAATGTGAAGATGATACGATTATTTAATAACGATTAAATAATGTTAGCTGGTAATTGAATATAAAATTTTATATTTAATCCATGTATATAATGTTGGTCTAAACTAAATGTAAACTGTTATATTTAAGTTGGCGGATATGTATTACACGATATTATTATAGTGTATTGGTCCGGCATTACTCGGTATATGTGACGGTCCATTACTAATAATAATTAGAATACATATTATATTATATACATATTAAATGAGATGCTAACTGCCTAATAGAGGTTGAGTTAAATAAGGAAACTAGGTTTTCCTTCTTCTCTTCCTGATGTCACGGCTCATATAGGGTAAAAATAAGTTTTCTACTAACCCTAATTTTGACTAAAAAGTGACGGCACACACAAGTCAAGAGAGAAAGAAAATTCTGATTTTTATCTCTCTTATTCATCTTCATATTGATCATCAATTTACACACAAAATTAGAAGTAATTTTGGGTATTTGTTCTAGCACGACGAAGGCATTTCTTGAACAATCTTGGGTGTAACGATTAGGAGAATACCTACTTTGGTATTTGTTCTTAGGCCTTTTACTAGGACCGAAGGTTATTTATTAATCTCTTGTTTTATATTATGCAATTTCATTTATGACTAGAAATTCATATAGTTATAATTTCATTATAATTCGAAATTTTAAAGGGAAGTATACCGATATTTCCCACAATACCATACTTCAAGGCAGGATAGCTGAGATAGTCCACAGGAAGACCTAAAGAATCCAACCTTTGTCATCCCGAGAATCCAAGTTGACAATCAGGGGAGAAAACTTGCTCCGCATTCAGAAATTGAACCTCCAAGCAGAATGGCTTTTCAAGTGGTAAACATTCTTGATATCATCAAGAGTAAAAGTAAGTTGAAACTTGGCACAAAGATGCTCGATAGAATGCACCAGTTTCTAGACCATTGGCATAATCTGGAATGAGGCAACTCCCATAGCCCTGATAACATCAGCCATCAGGGGAGAAATAGAAAACCTGCACCCAGCCTTAAAAGTCGACTCATAAATACATAACCAACATGACTTACCCAATTAGCCCTGATGGGACTATTTTCGGGAATTCATACCATCGTACCATCATGAATAAAACACTTAGCCTTCAAGAATTGCTCGAAATAAGGCCTCAAAATATTTGCCTCATGAAAAGATTGATCAAGAGGTCTCACAGGAACAAACACATAGCCTTGATGAGAAACCGCAAAAATTACTGCATGAGGAGGAATCTCAACCGCCTTGTCTTCCTGAATAGTTTCGATTTCAGGAACCTCGGGGACTACAACAGCCTCGGAAGGAGCTTTCTTCTTTGGGGCCATTGTTTGTTTTGCAGGAAGAAGAATTCAAAGATTTATAAAATCAAAATTGACTGAACGCCACAAGAAGAGAGATTTTGCAGAAGATGTGTAGTGAAAACAAATGATCAAAACCGAGTATTTATAAGGCTTTATACTGCTACCTATTTGAGTTTAATCATGACTCTACTAGGGTTTAATAGGTAACGACAAAATCTATCCGTTGGAGGCCCCACAACGGTCAAAAATCCGTTGGTTTTCCAGAAAAATTACTTACTTCCCATGCTAGCGATGCAAGAAGCCTAGACAGAATTATCTCCTCCTTCCCTGACCAGATTTAAGGGAAAAAGAAGATAAGGGGCAAATGTTAGTACCAGATAAATACAGCCTAGCCTAGAAGCTACATCACCAACATAACCTAACCGGGGCAAAATCCTTTGTAACATTTCCAGGCATTAGGGCTGAGCAAAAATATACGATACGGTTTAATTATACGTATCCGATATGATATACGGTTTCAATTATACGGATTTCCGTATATCCGATACGAATTTCCGTATATACGATACTGTTTATAAAAAACCGTAACGGATACGTATCTGCAAAATTTGAAACCAGATATACGGTTTCCGATACGGTTCCTATTTTTAATATAAAATATAAAAATAAAATCATAAAACCACTAAACGTCGAGTATATCCGTGACTCAATCTTATTACTTTTATACATTTTTAAGTTATTTATTCTTATAATATGTGATACTCTTTTAACTTATTAAGAAAAATCATAAAATCACAAAACAATTAAAAATAAGACATAAAATTTTACATAATTAAATGAAAAACCGGATACCGGATATACGGTTTCCGGATATACGGAAAAACCGGATATACGGTTTCCGGATATACAGAAAATCCGTATCGGATAAGGATACTCAAAATTGAGATTTTTAAAACCGGATATCCGATACGGTTTTCAAAACCGTATCGGATATACGGTTTTGCTCACCCTTACCAGGCATGTTGGCACCATCCAGGAGAGGACGACCCAGATCAGGCCATAACAAGTTAGCCTGACTTGAAAATTCGAACACCAGCCAACCTTGAATCAACTACTCCAAGCAGCCTAACAAGTCAACCATATCACTAACAACTGTCCCTTCTATTAAGGAAGACCATTTGAGCATTCCTACCTTCCAGGGAATTCATCTCATGAGCAAGGAAGGTAGATAACAGCTACAAAGACAGTTCTTATAATTATGGAAGGATATTCCCACATCCCCAACAACCTACATGCACGATTCAACAACTCCAGCAATCAACTCAAACACTATAACTACTTTGATCCTGTCAGCCGGTTAAATAGGGGAAATTTACTATTTAGTAGCAACGTCCCTATTTGACCCGGAGACCGTTAGATTGAAGAATATAAATAAACAAAAGACCTCTACCACAAGACACACAACATTCCACTCTTTTTACTACGTTAATCACCATTGTATTCATTCTAAAATTGATATTACAATCATCTTACCTATATAGCAAACTTCCTCTCCTGGCTTGGTGTAACACCCCCATACACCAATGTGCCTTACAAGACCCCCTTAGCACATGTGAGGGCTACCATCTTGGTTGCCCGAGGTAGTACATATCAAAAAAAGCAATAAAGAAACAACATTTATTTAATCAATGTTTAAATATCAATACATGTTCTATAAACAGACGGCATACCGTCTGACCAATAATTAAAACTTAATAATGTTAAAGGAAAAGAAACTAATCAATGAATATGGCTCCAACTACTCGGCGGAAGCTAAGAGACGACGCAGTGATCCCATCATCGATTCCAACGAAGCTCTATCGATTACCCGCTCAATATTCCCCAATGGATCACAGCAGTTGTGTCAAACTGGAAAGGGGTCAGTATTCGCATATACCGACCAACGTACAAGATAAGAACAAGGAAAAGAGAAACCAGAGGGCCACCGCAGCGGATACCTCATTAGACTCAGGTTACCATCTCTGCTCTACAAAACCACCAATTGACCCTGAACCGCAGCCACAGGCGTTGATGTTCCATCTCACTACAACGAAACAAACCCGGATCATTAATGTGCACATCCCCCACGTAGCAGGATAACTACGGGGGCAAACCCGGGGCGTGAGCCGTCTCCCAACGGAATCACCAAACCAGTAACCATACTAACCATAGTAACATCTCCAAACACCAACCCGAACTCCATTAACATCATCATCAATCATATATCAAGGATCACATCATCTTATCACATCAATTAGCAATACAAATAAACTGGGTAAGGAAACCTTACCTTTTCGCAAATCCGCATCAAATCACAATCATTCTATCAACAATCTCCTTTTATGAATTCCTTCCCCTAAACATGCAATTAACATAATCAATACTAACCCTTGTTCCCCTTTCCCCCAAATCAATTAGGGTTACAATTAAAACACAAACGAATCACAAACAAGAACACTTACCAAAGTAATTGTTTGGGTAATTTTAATCCACATATCAAGGAAACAACGTGGCAAGCTCTAAGTGGACGAGAAAGAAGCACACGGATAGCTGAGTTGGACAGGCGGAACATTTTGTACTGGCGAAGTTCATCAACAGCAAGAACAAGACTCAGTCAGCAACAAATCCCATGAGGATAAGGAAGTTGAGGGTCTTTAGGAGGAGATCTTTGGAGGAGCCGTAGGAAGATATTAGGGCTTGGAGAGTCTATAAAAACTGAAGGAACAGAGAAAGGAAGGCATCCCACATTACTCTACTCTATCACAAAACATTACAATTACAATATCACTTATTTTCAAATATTGTATTCTTCATCTAGCTCCTATTCGCCAGAACCATTAACAAAGTTTATTGCATCATTTTGTGGAACTCTGACTCCCCCCGCGGTTTTTCCCGATTTGGGTTTCCGCGTCACCAATTTCTTGTCTTCTTTTACTATTACGCTAATTTCCATTCCCTTGTTATTTTCTTTACGTCATTTTCTCACTCGATTTAGGGCTATTTTCGTTGACCACTTCGACCCGTCTTCTAAAAACACACGTAGGTAATGTTTTACCAAAACCATTTGGCACCCACCGTGGGGCATAGTGGTCATATTTCAGCCAAAATCAAAACAACCATTTAAAAATGTCAAGTTCCAACCAAAGTTCCACCAGTATGCCAAGCACGCCAACATCATCACCAACTAGCCAGGCACCGACAATCTCACTAGAGGCTATGGTCACCTAGAGTACTGCAGGCAAGATGACCACCGCCAGCGCACCTGTCAAAAACACATCTGAGGGATCGAGGCTGCCACCAGATCCCAAAAGAATGGACACCGGAGGGCAAATCCGCCAGATGCTAGTACCCCTTGTCCAGGGGATATCCATCCAGGAAGGAAGCCCTGACAAGACTACAACAAGGGTCTATGGAGCAGAGGCCTCACCTCATGCAGGAATCCTGCCACCGGATGCAGTGCAGACACTCCTCCAGGGAATGAATGATCTCCGCCAATCCATGAAGGGCTTGCGATAGGATAACCGAATCCTGAGGAAGAGGGTCGATCTGATGGCCCAACCACACGTGATACAGAAGCCCACTACCACGTTGCTTTGGGAACCGTCTGAGGAAGCCCCTTGGCGCGTGGTACTGCAAGAGTTGGCCACCCGGCTCGACTAAGGAAGAATAATTGAGCTGACAACATCGAGGCTGCCAATAACAAGTAACCCATTAGTCGCTGAGTTTTTGGTTTCTAATCCGCTTTTTGGTGCAGGAACGGGATCCCAGCAAGCACGAGCGGACCAATTTGGATCAATCATCAACGCCACCCCCCTAAGCAATCACCAAGAAGGTTACACACCAGGAACAGTGTCAGGAGTAAGTCGTCCTTCTAGTTTTTTCTTGCTTCTGTCTAACCAATCTGCATGAACAACCAGCCTGGTGGAACAACAACTCCACGAGATAAGGACTTTGCTCAGCAGAGTACCAGGGATGCTGGCACCCTTAGAGAAGACGGCCCACGAGAGCTATGTTGATTCACCTTTCGTCGACAGTATAGCTCTCGTTAGCGTACCCAAAGGATTCAAGCCGCCCACCATGACTCTGTATGATTGAACACAGACCCCTTGGATCACATCAACCAGTACAAGCAAAAAATGATCCTGGTCACAGCAAACCGGTCCTTTGAAGAAGTCATGCATGTGCAAAGGGTTTGGGTCCACGCTGTCATGAGCAGCCCTGCAGTGGTTCATCAGCCTGCTAAATGGGTACATCAGCTCGTTCGCCGACCTGGTCAATGCCTTCAATCAACAATTTGCCAGCAGCCGAAAACCTGAGAAGCAAACTAGCGACTTGTACCGACTAGTGCAAAGGTTAGAAGAATCAACACGAGACTTCCTGAACAGATTCAAAAGAGAGAAGGTATCCATCCCCAGGTGAGACATGGCGACAACGATCGAGGCATTCCGGTAAGGACTTCATCAAGACTCTGACCTGTACAGGGACCTCACCAAGTATCCTTGTGCAACCTTTGAGGACGTGCAAGCAAAAGCAATGGCAGCAATCAGACTTGAGGAAGACGAATCTAGAAGAGATCTTTATGATAGTGACAGGTACAGTAGGAAAGAAAACACTGCCAAGAGGAATCAAAGATCAAAGCCCTACAGCCGGCACATTGTCAAAAAAGTAACAGGAGATAACGATTGGAGGAACAATCCAAACCTCCCCCCTAAGGTAAGTGAGTATGGGTTCTCTACCAATCTTGCAAGATTGCTGAAAGCTCTCAAGGAACTAGGCGGACGCGTAAGGTGGCCCAAAAAGACAGTCGGAAAGGAGCCGGACAGAAGAGACGGAAGAAGGAAATGTGATTTTCATAATGACATCGAGCAGAACACCGAGGACTGCGTAGGTCTACCAAAAAAAGTACGGCATCTCCATGATGCTAGCTGTCTGGATCACCTACTGCCAAGAGGAACAAGGTCTAGCAAAGTGAAGACCACCGAACAGGTTCTGCGTCCCCCCCCCCCTCCGTACTCTAGAATTGTGAATGTTATTACATGTGGCTCAGAGCTGTGCGGGCTGACTTACTCTGCCGCAAAACGCCATGCAACGGAGACAAATGGAGACAAACCTGAGACGTCCTGCAGAATCCAACGCTTGGACCTCCCAGTAGTGACCTTTGAGGAGGCAGATGTACACGAGACAGGAGAACACCATAACGCCCTCATAATCAGCCTCTCCATTGGGAACTGCCTGGTGAAAAGATCCTCATCGATACCGGGAGTTCAGTAAATCTCATCAAGCTAGAGACACTAAGGAATATGGGCTTCGACAAAAAAGATTTGTCTCAAAAGGCTGTCCCACTGGGGGTTTCATTGGGAAAACCAAACATTCCTTCCGAGAAATCGTGATTCCCACCTTCGCAGGAGGAATCAACAAGCAGGTAAGATATTTGGTTATAGATGGTCCCTTGACTAACAATGTAATTCTTGGCAGGCCATGGATTCACGGAATGCGGGCAATACCATCAACATACCACCAGTGCATAAAATTTACCACGCCATGGGGAGTGCAAGAAATAAGAGGGGACAAAGAGGAAGCACGTACCTGCTACAATGATGCTCTCAAAACCACAACCTGCCCGCCAGCATAGAAATTACAAAGCCAGCACATCCAAGAAGAGTACCTGAAACCACCTCAGGTCGAACTAGACGAAGTAAACTTGGATGCGCTGCACGCGGAGAAGAAAGTACTGGTTGGGTCTGACTGCACATGTAACATACGTCAAGAGCTACTTTGTTTATTACGAGATAACATAGAATGGTTTGCGTGGTCCTATGATGATATGACAGGCATAGACCAGATAGTCATCACGCATCGCCTAAAGGTAGATAGCAGCTACCGCCCCATCCAATAGAAAAGGAGAAAGTTCGCCCTCGAACGAAATCAAGTAATCAATCAGGAGGTAGATAACCTGCTGTATGTAGGGAAGATCAGGGAGATAAAATATCCATAGTGGCTGTCCAACATGGTGGTAGTACCAAAGAAAAACAACAAATGGAGGGTGTGCGGGGACTTCACAGATTTAAACAAGGCGTGTTCAGAAGACCCGTTCCCCCTACCTTAGATAGACGCCATGGTGGACGCCACAGAAGGGCACGAGATGTTAACCTTCCTTAATGCTTGGAGCGGGTACAACCAAATTAAGATGCATCCGGATGATCAGGAGAAAACTTCGTTCAAGACAGAACAAGGGCTGTACTGCTATAACGCCATGCCTTTCGGCCTGAAGAACGCAGGTTCCACCTATCAACGATCTTTGAACAAGATGTTCAAAGATCAAATAGGAAAAACCATGGAAGTCTACATAGACGATATGGTAGTAAAATCAAAAGAAGCAACCCAGCACACATCTCACTTGGAGAATACCTTCAAAATCCTGAAGGAAAACCGCATGAAGCTCAACCCCCTGAAATGTACCTTTGGCGTATCTTCTGGCAAGTTACTGCGGTACAAGGTGACACAAAGAGGGATTGCAGCCAGCACGGAGCAAATACGAGCTGTACTCCAACTGGAATCCCCACAGAAGCCAAAAGACGTTCAAAGGTTGACAAAAAGGGTGGCCGCCTTGAACAGGTTTATCTCAAGATCCTCCTATAACTGTCGGCTCTTCTACGACATCCTAAGGAAAAGCCAAAGGTTTGACTGGATAGAAGATCACGAGAAGGCGTTCAGGGAGCTAAAGAGCTACCTTAGAACCCCTCCTCTACTGTCCAAGCCAGAACCAGGGAAAATCTTGTACTTGTACACATCCGTCACTAAGGTGGCAGTCAGCGTCATACTGGTACAAGAACATCAAGGAGCACAATAGCCAGTAAACTACATCAATAAAACTAGTCTTAGCACTTGTTACTACATCTTACAAATTGCGCCCCTACTTTGAGTCGCACACGGTCGTTGTAGTCACAAACTAACCCTTAAAATCGTCATGAGGAAGCCAGAGTTGTCAGGGAGGATGGACAAGTGGTCTGTCCATCTAAGTGGTTTCGACCTCAAGTTTGAACCCCGCACGACAATAAAGTCCCAGGCCTTAGAAGACTTCATGTCAGACTTCAGCCCAGCTCTGCGGGCTCAGGCAGTATAGGACGTCCTAGTTCTGGGGGGAAGGTAAGGGAGAATAGAGGTGGACACTGCATGTGGACGCAACTTCTAAAATGAGGGGAACAGGGGTAGCGTTGGTCCTCATATCCCCACTGGTGACTATCGTCCAGGCAGTACGGTGCGAATTCAAGGCAACCAACAACGGGGCGAAATATGAAGCATTGATTCTAGGGCTACAGCTAGCCCTTGACCTACACATACAGAACATAGAGATATGTAGCGACTCTCTACTCATAGTAAACCATATAAATGATTCGTACACAGCCCGAGATTCGAAAATGACGGCCTACCTAAAGGTAGCCAAAGAGCTGGCAGGACGCTTCGCGATGTTCTCCTTAAAGTAAATACCCATGGACTTGAACGTTGAAGCAGACACATTGGCAATACTCGGAGCATATTTTAAACAATGTACGATGTCTACCATGCCCATAGTACATGTGTTAGAACCTTCAATTCGTAAAGAAGCACAAGAGAATAACAAGCAGGAAGAGCAGACACAGCCAGCGCCCAGAGCAGATATCCTATGCGCTGCTAACAATACAGAGGAAGGAAATGACTGGCGCACCCCATACCATGAATGGTTACAAAACGACGTCCTACCAGCAGATAAAAAGGAGGTAAGAAGTTTCAAAATGAAAGCTTCGAGATTTGTACTAATTGATAACATCTTGTTCAGGAAATCCTTGGCGGGCCCATATTTACGGTGCTTGAATAGTGAGGAAGCACGCTCGGTCATGCATGATCTACACAGCGAGGAATGCGGAAATCATGTAGGGGGTAGGAGCTTGTCCAACAAAGCACGACGTCAAAGGTACTTCTTGCCTACCATGCGCAAGGATACAATGCAGTTGATGTGACGGTTATATACCGTCTTTACTAACCAATTCTTAGCTACTTTAGTCTTGAAATAGATTATTTATAGTTATTTTAGCTCATTAATGCGTTTTGGTAGTAGTTGCATTGTTTGAATGTGTTTCTACGCAATTTCGGTTTAATGTGTAGGTGTCATGTTCGAGAATCGCATTCCAAATTTGGGAAGTGACGTGGACATTTTTACACTTATGTCTTGGACTAAATTCATGCCAAATAATGGGTTAATAAGAGTTAAACGATTGTGGATTAAAGACAAGTCAAGGCCCAAAGATGAAGGTCAAAGCGCGGAAGCAAGTGAAAAAGAGGATGCGTCACACAAGAAAGCCGCTAGGCGCGGCTCACCATTGGATTCCGACGACTCTTCTAATTCTTCTTTAATTCGGCAATTATGCTCACATTTTATGAGGCTTTAATAGGCTTTATGAAGATGCTCTTTGAAGACCTATATAAGAAGATGGTATTGCTCAAATTACACACACTTCATCCACCTTTAACTCATTAGAAACATCAAAACAAGTTCTAGTTTATAGTTTGTTTACTTTTTGTATGGAAGACTAACTTCCTCATCTTGGGTCAAGCAATTGAAGGAAATGAACTAGTGTTTTGTAAGACTCTTTTATTCTTTGTTATTATCTCTTGAATATTGAATTTTATTCTCAACTCATTGTTAAGATTATTGATAGTTCTTGCTAGTTTGATCACCTGGTTTGTCTTATCTCTAATCTATTCTTAGTTTAGGAATTTGAATCTTTTGTTCACTTGCCTAGACATTGGTAGCTACTATAGTTCATCAATTTGTATGCTTTTCATCGTTGTTGGATAGTAGGAGAATATTTATCTTATGAATTAAAGTGTAGAACCGCTTGTGTATGCATTTTTTCATCTTTGTTGGCTTCTCTAGTTATAACCTATAGATTGTTATCGCCATAAAGGTTGCTTATGTGCGCTTTTCGCAGTGAATGACTAAAAAGTAAGGAGAAGTAGAAATTTTGTTTTCACAATAAAGTATTTAAGAGTAATTAGAGTCTAAAAGAGTTAACGATCGAACCTAACTCATTTGTGGAAATTGTAAGGCCCAAGATCTTTTTAGAATTTGATTTTACTACAATATTATAATAATTTAGTTTGTTAGACTTAGACTCATAAGTACAAATACCCCCCAAATTGGTTACCTTAGATCTAGTTGCATAAACTCACAATAAACAAATACCTTCCTTGTGTGATCGACCCCTACTTACACTTACTACTAGTTTGAGTTTGTAGTGGATAAAAATACTAATTTGGAGACTCACGACAACTCTAGCTAAATTTTGGCGCCGTTGCCGGGGAGGGGTTATTTTTTGTGTGTTTGTGTAATATTTCTTGCAAATATTGTTTTAATTAAGTGTCTTGTGTCTTTTAGTTTAGAAAATGTTTTTTCATTTCCCCCAACAAGAGCATGAATTACTTCATCACTATTTTGAAAGACTAGAAGGGTATTTGTTAGAACACCCATATCTAGGCAAGAGTCAAGGAATTTGGATTGAGGTTTACTATAATTTCAACTTAGAGACTCAAATAGATGTGCAAGTACAATGTGAGAATGGGTTATTAAATTTAAGACACGAAGAAAAATGGGATAATGTTCTTGATCTTTTGATGGAGAATTCCCGACAGTTAGAAATGACCACTTCTACTCTTAATTTTTATCCTTGCTTTGAAACCTCACCGAGCCTTGAATTGAGTCCAAGTGATGTTCTGAACATCAATGATTACCCTATGTCTCTTATTCTTGATGCGAGTGCTCAAATTGATAATGAGTGAGAGAGTAATGACTTTGATTTCACTTTGTCTCGTAGTGAACCCAAAGTAGTTTTTAACTTACCCCCGCAATTCGATGACAAAGCCTTGGGTGGTGACTTGGGTGCTATCTTATGCGATTTGGATGACACTTTTGATTGGATTGGGGAAATGAACAACTTAATTACGATGATCCAATTTCATAAAGAAACATACCATGACTACGTGATTATTTTTGAAATATCCAAACGACATGATGAGTATGGTGTACATGCTTATATGATTATGAGTTGTGTATGGTTTCTTTTTATTATAAGTTGTTATAAACTCTTAACCAATTCTTTTTCTAGCTTGTATGATCTTCTCTTAAGGGCATTGGCATGTTCCGCTCTTAATTGAATGATATTTTCCTTATTTAAGTGATAGTGTTGTGTGACCCCATACTTGGTTCTTAAGCTTGAACATGCGCTGTGCGGGACGTTAAACCAACGCTTACGGGAGGCAACCCGGTTTAATGTTTTAATGTGTGCATTTGAGTTTGAATAAATTAGTTTGAGTCCACCAATTGATGCTAAATGGATGATGATGAGAGCGCATTTTTAAGCTAAGTTTGGATGCTCTCTTTTGCTCGGTAATTTCTATACCCTCCCTTTTCTGTTTCACCCATCCCTTATTTTGTCATTGAGGACAATGTCATGTTCAAGTGTGGGGGAACAGTTTTAGCTCATTGTGGTGGTCTATAGTTGCATTTTAGTTACATTTAGTCATGTAGTTTAATTTTAGTAATAAACATGGTGGAATTGATTCATTTTTTCATAAATTTAGTTGATATTTTCTAGTTTAGAAATGTAGTTCACATATTTGAATTAGGTGTTTTAACACTTGCACGGTAGATACTTGTGCCTATTTTGACGAGTTGAGTTCAACTTTGAGTTCACCTTGGACCTCTAGCGGTGTGAACATGCCTTTGATGGTCATGATTGCCACAAAAATGTAGTTTGATCAACATATCCTCCATTATTCCAGAAAACAAAACAAAACAAAAAATCAATCACAAACAAAAAAAAAATGAAAAAAAAAAATCAGAAATAAAGTGGATTGTTCTCATGTTGCGAAGTGAATAAGAAGCTATGTTTCCAAGAGCTATGTTATTTTTTCTCTATGGTTAAAAAGGTTGTGTTCAAGTACAAAAGAAAAATGTCTATCAAGTTGAAATTCATATCTTTACATGTTGCCATCCCATGCTTGTTTTCACGTTTGCTAAGGACCGAGTCCCGTGGTAAGATAAAGATGACGAGTATGGACCTCAATTTGTTGATTTCACCAAGATTTTGGATCCAAAGGACCGAGTCTGGAGGTGGAACAAAGGGTGATTTTAGCGGATTGAGATTGCATTGACACATCTACCAAATCAATGGAGTTCCTAACGTTGCCAAGTGAAATCAAATATTTCAAATACCCAAAGTGAAATATATTGTGCTCAAAAGAACAAATCTACCAAAATAAATTTCCTCCATGTTGATTGATTGAAGTTTGTGTGATGGTTGTGGCGGGTATTAGTGTTTACTAACCCATTAGGCTTGACAAGGCACTCATTGTTGAACTTGATGCTTGTTAGAGTCTGCTTGAGTGTCTCATGTATTTGTTACGGTCTCCTAAACCTTTCATTTGAACTTGCATTTCTATATTAGAATTGGTTAACTTGTAATTGAAAGTGTGAGTATGTTCTTAGTCTAGTTGAGCTTACTCGAGGGCGACTAAGATCTAAGTGTGGGGGAATTTGATGTGACGGTTATATGCCGTCTTTACTAACCCAATTCTTAGCTACTTTAGCCTTGAAATATATTATTTATATTATTTTAGCTCATTAATGCATTTTGGTAGTAGTTGCATTGTTTGGATGTGTTTCTACACAATTTTGGTTTAAAGTGTAGGTGTCTTGTTCGAGAATCGCATTCCGAGTTTGAGAAGTGACGTGGACATTTTTACACTTATGTCTTGGACTAAATTCATGCCAAATAATGGGTTAATAAGAGTTAGACGATTGTGGATTAAAGACAAGTCAAGGCCCAAAGATGAAGGTCAAAGCGCGGAAGCAAGTGAAGAAGAGGATGCGTCACACAAGAAAGTCGCTAGGCGTGGCAAAAAGTCGCGGGGTGCGGCTCAGCATTGGATTCCGACGACTCTTCTAGTTCTTCTTTAATTCGGCAATTATGCTCACATATTATGAGGCTTTAATAGGCTTTATGAAGATTCTCTTTGAAGACCTATATAAGAAGATGGTATAGCTCAAATCACACACACTTCATCCACATTAAAGTCATTAGAAACATCAAGACAAGTTCTAGTTTATAGTTTGTTTACTTTTTGTATGGAAGGTGATCGGTTATGTGATGAACAGTTTTATGTCGAGCTAAAACTGTTATCAGATAAAATTTATAACTCCAACTAAACTAACTACAAATAGCTAGTGGCAAGTCAGGGATCGAATTCACGGGGAGGTAGTCTAATTCAATTTAATCTAAGGTCGCAATTCTAAATCTACTAAGGTCGTCGATTTTGAGGATTGAGTTAGAAGTGAACAAGAGAAACAAGATAAAGGCAAGAAAGCTAACTAAAAGTATATGTAAATAAGTGAAGGAGATCAAAATAAGAGAGTCTAGGGCCGGACGGGACAGTTCTCAACTATAAGGAATAAGGGTCGTCAAGGTCATAGAAATAGTCTCGGGTAGGAAAATAGGGTACTTGGTCGGTCTGCCTATTTAAATACCTTTTATGGTTTAGTCGTCTTTACCAAGATTACTGGATCGGTCTCAAAAGGTTGTCACGCTAACGTCAACTAGATGTGGCCACAAATAATATAACGTAATGAAATAAACCAGAGAAATCAATATAACGATTTAATTGACTAAACTAATTCTCTTAAGTATCGATTACGTCCCTAGCCCTAGAATGAGTTTAGCTACGCATGGCTCTAACTAGATCTAAAAAAAAGAGGGGAAAGGATTCAGAATTCATAATGCAATAATAAAAATTAAGCAGGAGGGAAATAACCAGACTTACGAAATAAAACTTAAAAATCGATTGGATAGAGAATTCTGGTCGATCGGCAGAGAGAGGATCCGATCGACAATTGCTGAATTACAACTGAAAATAACTTCAAAGCCTTCTTAAACCAGAATCAAACTAATAGCTACGAGTTTTTGAAAAGTTTAAAGGAAATAAATGAACAATTGCTTCCAATCCGTGACAAGGGATTGTTTGCAATACAATGTGATGCCCCCAGGGTTTGCCTTTGTCCTCCTTTTTAACCTTGAATTAGGGTTTCGACTCTCAGAAATGAATCTTGCGATTGTAAATTAGTTGGGCCTGAGTTGAGCTCGTCTTTGGATAATAAGACGTATTCACCGATCGGTATAGCTTTTGGTCGATCGATCTAGTTGAGATGAGCTCTGTTTTCGATCGATATAAGTCCTTCTCGATCGGCATCAGGCCCATTAAGCTCAATATGTCTTGGTCGATCGATGGCTTGTCTTTGATCATGTAGGGATTCTGACTTCGTTCTTTAGAAATCCTGCTGTCGTCTGTGTGTGATGCGAAGTTCGGTCCTCATCCTAAATCCTCCAAAGTAAGCATAAATGGCTTCGTTCCTGCATAAATGACAGCAAGAACACCAAGAGTAGCAAACAAGGGAAAACTATGATAGAATAGCTCAAAGGAGCTCAAATACAAACATATAATGGAGGCAAATACAGGCTAAGCATGCATATAAAATGCATGCATCAAAATCCCCCAAACCGAACTCTTGCTTGTCCTCAAGCAAGATCAATCATGATAAGCAAAGTAGGAGGACAATAGATGAAATTTACAACTCGGAGCACTTAGACGTAGATAACCGATCATGAAGCCAAAACATGTGCAAGAAGAACGGAGAAGTGAGAGTCGACTATCAAACCAAGACTTACACAACCAGGACCATTCAAACTAACCCTTGCTAGTCGTGAATACACGAAACTTAATCGTCGAGCTCAATAAACTACTTAAACAGTTACCTCTCATGTATGAATCAATGTGTGAAAGATCTTTCAAGTACTATAGGGTCTCAAGTATATGCTGGGCACAAGGCGTAACGGGGCTAAGCTGAGGGTGAAAGGTGGGTGCGTACTAACGCGTAATGGGAATGTGAGGCTCAATAGTGACTAGTGGCTGCGTGACCACGTGGACAATTTCTTCAAATGTTACCCATTCACAGCATTCATCAACATCATCCCAGCTTCTTGTTCAGCAGTTATAGGACTTAGCCATAATTTCTTCGCTTGTGATTAGTTAAGCTTCTTATGACTTCATTTACTCATTTGTTTAGCAGCGCCTTAGTAAAATTGACTCTTTAGTGTCTTTTCACACCAGATTCAGGCAAAACTTCCTCTTTTGATGAGCAGATCGATCGGGTAAAATTATGCCGATCGGTTCTTGATTACAATTTCCAGACGGTATTATCACTTTTCACACATTTAGATTTCATTCAGCATAGTTACAGTACCTCTTGTCCTTACACGCAACCAACAGTCAAGGTGGGTGAGTATATGGCATGTAGTTTGAGTATCCGGGTTGTAACCAAGGTTGTTATAAAGCAATGCGGGCTCAAGAACAAGGACCTAAGTCTAAAGGGACATAAGGGGCTGTTTTGGCCATGTGGAGTTCAAAATTTTTGTGGGTACCCGGTCCCGCAGGACTTAAGTGCATCACTTCGGACAATTCTTGGAACAATCTTTCACAAACCGATCCAGACTAAGAGATGCATGCTAAGATTCACGTGACATGAGATGCGTTTCGAGATAAAAGTAGATTCACATCAAGCTAGGATATGTAGAATGGCAAGTTGTAGCATGGTAATCAGTCTAATCTCGTACCGTCTTAGGGCACAAGTTGTCAAACAATCGTGGTTAAATCATAGAATAAGCACATTATCGTCATTGTTGTATTGCACAATTTCATCTATCACACACAATTAGCAAGAATAAAACGTGTTCACAACAGTCACCTCCCCCAAACCAAATGAAGCAGTGTCCTCAATGGTTCCAAAACCCAACACAACAGCAGGAAACAACATTAAACAGCAGCAAACCGATCGGCGAAACAAGAAACAGTGGGTTCACGACAGAAATAGCACATGGGGAAGGGGTATAGAATATGAATGCATGCTGAAAATAGAAAAAGGGTCATAGAAGTACTCTCGGATTACTCCCAAAAACTGCTCCAGGCTGTTGATCCGTCCTTGTTGTGGCTGTCATGCTCCTGCCGATCGGCAGCTTCAGATTTCTCAGCCCCCTGGCTCCCTTCTCCTTGAGTGTAGTGTGTTGTTGGGTTATAGAAGGCGGGGTGGACTGTCCCAGGTGGGAAATGACCTTGGCTGTCATGATAGGCGTAGATATTGTGATCTTTGATCGAGCGGTCGAGATGGACTTGGTGCATTTGATTGCACAGCCCCATCAACATGGAGTATCTGGAGGTTGCATTCCAAGTCCTCAGGTCCTCGAAGGGGGGATATGTTGCAAAGGAAGGAGGGAATGCGGCGGCATCGTAACCTTCAGGATGATATGGGGCAGTGGAGTATGGGTAATGATTGAACCTTGAATAATCCCCGATGGGATCAATAATATTGACCCCGACAGCAGGGGCTTCAGCAGCCTGCTGATCGGCATCTTCGGGTTCTTCCATGTCGACTTCATTCAGAAGATAATAGGTGTAGTTTGAAGGGCTCGGTCGGCGGAATCTCTTGATAGATCGAACCTTCATATCCATACCGGTCTCCGGAAGCTTGACCAAGTCAGTGGAACGTACCTTCCACATCCATGAATTATTGCCTAATGTACGGATGTAGTGAAGGCGGGAAAGACTTGCGAAATCCATAGTAAGTGGTTCGCCGTTAGGACAACCATCCACGATCTTCAACCTGTGCTCCCGAATGTTGCCATATAGACTTTTGGCGATTCGAGTTATTACCCCCCCGACCATGATAGGTTTGACGGCACCCGAAACAACGGCTTCCAAATGTTTGGCTACGAAATGAGCCACATTAACATTGAAGTGTTCACCCCCGTCAATGTTAAGGGCACTAAACAGCATGTGCACCTCTACATTCTTCATATTCGTTGGCTCTGGACGTGCAAAATAAGTACTACCAACGAGGCGTCCCCATAAGCGGAGGACGGGGTGATGTATGAGATGACATCTGAATCTCCAACCAACACCGCCTTTGTCCAGGCCGGTCAAACCCGTCCACAGATCTTCAGTACCGTCTCTTGGGTCATTCAGTGTGATGACTCCCTCCGACCGGCAGCCGAGGCTGTTGCCCCAGTCGGTTGGATACAAGCAGTGGTCTTCATTAAAAAGACGGAAGTTTACAGCCGGTTCTTCTTCATCATAGTAGAAACTTGACAGGAACTCCAATGTGAGACACCGGTACGTGTGCTCACGCATTTTGTATAGTCCTTCACACCCCGACCTTTTCAACAGTTTCTTCATCCCCTTCTTGAGGCCAAGTGCCTCTAATGTTTCCAAACAAACGAACCGCGTTGCGATCATTTGTCTTCCCATAAGTTCTGCAAACTTTTCTTTTTGTTCATTATCGGCGAAGTTGATATGACCATAGCCATTGTTGTCCAGAACCGCGTCCAGATTCGACCTAAAAGTAGCACTCCTTCTCGTCGTCGACATTATCTGAAACAAGACACGAACAAACAAAAAATGTCGATTTAATTGCAGGTATCGATCGGCAGATTGAAAGATCGATCGGCAGTGGTATGATTTCTTTTGTTTTGTGAGTTCGTTGTTGTGTTTATGTGATGGAGTAAATGTCAAGTGTAGGCAATATATAGAGAAGTTAAGGAAGGGTGGGACGGTGCATGCATAAAGGAAAAACAAATGTGTGGATACAATAACTTCTCCCTTCCCAAGAGTAACATGTGATCAAGAAGCTTTTATGATTAAAGCTTCCACACTCTGCCCAATGCACTAGACTCTTGTCTTTTTTCCTTTTTCTGCAGGATTCCTTCAAAGGGCGGGCCAAATTTCTGGATTAAGCATGCAAGTTGTTCGGCTTTGAAGACCCCCGATCGGCAATGTCCAAGTTTTTTCTTGTCAACTTGTTTCCCTGTTAAATCGAATAAAACAATGCAAAATAGAAATAAAAATTAGAGATCTAAACTAATAATGTCTGATCCGGACTGCCTTCCGGTAGCGGGATTTTATGAAGGTCCCACCCGACCTATTTTTGATCAAGCATATAGTGGAGAAGCGGGGTCATTATAAATGACCTCCACTACACCAATTTCTTTCGGATCGCCACGATATAATTTGATTCGTTGAGCATTTACTTTGAATAATTCTCCATTATCTCCCTTTAACTCAACATATCCGAACCTAGACACTTCGGTCACCTCGAATGGACCGGTCCACCGTGATTTCAGCTTTCCAGGAAACACCTTTAACCTGGAGTTAAATAGTAGGACTTTATCACCTGCTTCAAATTCACGCGGCAAGATCAACTTGTCATGCAGCTTCTTGGTTCGCTCCTTGTACAAACGAGCACTCTCATAAGCACCAAATCTGAACTCATCGAGCTCATTTAGCTGCTGTAGTCTCAATTCTCCACTCAACTGCGGATCTAAGTTTAAAGATTTAATCGCCCACCATGCCTTGTGTTCCAGCTCCACAGGTAGGTGGCAGGACTTGCCATATACTAGCCTATAGGGGCTGGCACCGATCGGCGTCTTGTATGCTGTCCGGTAGGCCCATAGCGTATCATCCAATTTAGCACTCCAATCCTTTCTAGAAGTTGACACAACTTTTTCCAGGATAGTTTTAAGCTCCCGATTGGACACCTCAACCTGTCCACTAGTCTGTGGATGATAAGCGAGGCCTGTACGGTGGTTCACACCATATTTCAGCAACAAATCATCTAGCCGTCGCTCATGGAAATGCGATCCACCATCACTAATCACAGCTCTAGGAACACCGAATCGTGGAAAAATGATTGACTTGAAAAGCTTAATCACCGTTTTGGAATCGCATTTTGGAGAGGCAATGGCCTCAACCCACTTAGAAACATAGTCGACGGCTACAAGAATATACTCATTTCCATGTGATGAAGGAAATGGACCTTGGTAATCAATTCCCCATACGTCGAATATCTCAACCTCGAGGATCCCAGTTTGAGGCATCTCATGCCTCCTTGAAATATTACCCGTCCTCTGACAACGATCACATGAAAGGACAAAATCGCGACAATCCTTGAAAAGTGTTGGCCAATAAAACCCGCACTGATTAACTCGAGCCATAGTACGTGATGGACCATGATGTCCGGCATATGGTGAGGCATGACACTCCCTCAAGATAGCTTGCACTTCCCATTGAGGAATACATCTCCGAAATAGACCATCTGCACATTCCCTAAATAGGTAGGGATCATCCCAAAAATAGCGTCGTACGTCCGACAAGAACTTTTTCTTCTGCTGATAGGTCATATCCGGAGGCAGCTGCTTACCCACCAAATAATTTGCATAGTCTGCATACCATGGCTCACCTGTAGTATCTCGAACAGCCATCAGAGAGTCATCAGGGAAGCTGTCGTCGATCGGCAGGCCATCTTGTCGATCAGGGACAGGCTGAATTCTGGACAAATGGTCAGCAACTACGTTTTCAGCTCCCTTCTTGTCTTTGATTTCCAAATCGAACTCTTGCAGCAGTAAAATCCAACGGATCAGCCTTGGCTTAGCTTCATTCTTTGCTAACAAGTACTTCAAGGCTGCATGGTCCGTGTAAGCTATCACCTTGGAACCAAGCAAATAGGTCCGAAACTTTTCCAAGGCATAAACAATGGCAAGGAGCTCCTTCTCCGTGGTGGCATAGTTTCTTTGGGCATTGTCTAGGGTCTTGCTTGCATAGTATATCGCGTGAAGTGCCTTATCCTTTCTTTGCCCAAGCACAGCTCCCAATGCAAAGTCGCTGGCGTCACACATTATCTCGAATGGCATGGACCAGTCCGGTGGTTGGATAATAGGAGCTGAGATCAACGCTTCACGGATCCTGTTAAAAGAATCAAGACAAGCATCAGTGAAATCAAAAATAGCATCTTTAAGGAGCAATTGGGTTAGTGGTTTAACAATTTTGGAAAAATCTTTAATAAAGCGTCTATAAAAACCAGCATGACCCAAAAAACTCCTAACTCCCTTCACATTCACGGGAGGTGGAAGTTGTTCTATGACCTGTACTTTAGCTTTATCTACATCAATTCCCCGTTCAGAGACAACATGTCCCAAAACCACTCCCTCGTTGACCATGAAATGTCACTTCTCCCAGTTCAAGACAAGATTAACATCGACACATCGTTTCAAAACTTGCTCTAAATTAACCAAACAATCCTCAAAACTAGCACCATGCACACTAAAGTCATCCATAAACACTTCCATAGTCTTTTCAATATAAACCGAAAAAATACTCATCATACAACGTTGGAAGGTCGCAGGGGCATTACATAAACCAAACGGCATACGCCGATAGGCGAAGGTGCCAAAGGGGCAGGTGAAAGTGGTCTTTTCCTGGTCACTTGGGTGAATCGGGATTTGGAAAAATCCAGAATACCCGTCTAAGTAACAGAAATATTTGTGAGATGCAAGCCTCTCTAACATCTGGTCAATGAAGGGCAAAGGGAAATGGTCCTTGAGGGTGACAGTGTTCAGTCTACGGTAATCAATGCACATACGCCAACCCGTGATAATCCTAGTGGGGATCAATTCATTCTTATCATTTTTAACGACAGTAGTCCCGCCCTTTTTAAGGACAACATGGACAGGACTGACCCACTTAGAATCTGAAATCGGGTAGATAATCCCAGCATCAAGTAATTTTAAGACCTCCTTTTTGACAACTTCATGCATGTTAGGACTTAATCGACGCTGACTCTGAACACATGGTCTATGACCCTCCTCCAAATTAATACGATGCATACAAAAATAAGGGCTAATCCCCTTCAAATCATCCAAGCGATATCCAAGTGCAGTTCTGTTACGACGCAAAACAATTAGTAATGATTTTAACTGTTCATCACTCAATTTAGCACTAACAATCACAGGATGCAATTCAGAATCATCTAAGTATGCATATTTCAAATGAGAGGAAAGGGGCTTAATCTCAGGGTTAACTGTTTCAGCTACGTAAGCTGAGAAATCAAGGCATAGAGCTTCTCCACTACTAGTAGCTGCAAAATCTCCATCGGCAGGGGTCTCTGTAGATCGGCATAAGGTAAGGTCGATCGGCAAGCCTTCAGTGTCACATCTTGGTACTGCTTCTTCGTCCCCTCCATCAGCTGGGATCTCAAGGCTGATTCCTGCATCAAAGAAGCCTGTTTTTCCTGCACATGGCTCAACACCCATCAAAGCATCAAGGGTATCGACCTCTAAGGCTGTGGTCCAAGCTTCCACAATGGCCTCATCCACAATATCAATAACAAAAACAGTTTCCTCGATCATTGGACTTCTCATAGACAAAGGCATGTTAAAGGTTACGGTCTCCTCCCCAATTTCTAGGGTCAACCGTCCCTTCCTAAGGTCAATAATGGCTCCTGCTGTGCGCAGGAATGGTCTACCTAGGATGATGGGGATGTGTGCATCCTCAGCTATGTCTAAAACGATGAAGTCTACTGGTATGAAGTGTTTCCCTACCTTCACGGGTACGTCCTCTAAGATTCCTAAGGGTCTCCTTATACTCCTATCAGCCATCTGAAGGGTTATGTTTGTCATTTTGAGGTCTCCCATGTTCAGTCTTTGACAAATCGAGAAGGGAATAACACTAACACTAGCCCCCAGGTCGCATAGGGCTTTCTCGATAACTAGGGTCCCAATGGTGCATGGGATAGAAAAACTCCCAGGGTCTTGTTGTTTAGGGGGGCTGTTTTCTAAGACTGCACTACATTGTTCCGTAAAAGCAA
Source organism: Heliosperma pusillum (assembly GCA_022085475.1). NCBI lineage: Eukaryota > Viridiplantae > Streptophyta > Magnoliopsida > Caryophyllales > Caryophyllaceae > Heliosperma > Heliosperma pusillum. Next base: position 29,324 of record JAIUZE010003083.1, on the reverse strand, counting down.
TAGTTTCATGGTCATCAAAGTTACGTTTCCGATTCAAGATGTCCTTCATGAATTTAGCATAAGATGGAACTTGTTGCATTAATTCAGTAAAAGGGACAGTTACCTGCAAGTTTTTCACGACTTCCATGAACTTGGCGAACTGCTTCTCAACTTTCTGACTTTTCAATCGATTGGGGAATGGCAGCTGTATAGCAATTGGTGGGTGTGCAGCTTTCTGTTTCGCCTTGTCATCTTTATCAGTAACAGATGCAGAACTGGACCCTTGCCTATCAGTATCTCGTTCAGCCGATCGGCACTTCTGTAGTAACACTGGAGTCTTAGCAACCTGAACCTCCTTTTCAGCTCTAGGAGCATCAGGAAGTGCAGGCTTAGCACCATAAAGCTCATCTTCATTGGTAATGTCCTCGACCTCATAGTGCGTGGTAGGGATTTCAGGACCCTTGTAGCTTGTTCCACTTTGCAATTGGATTGCGAGAGCTTGATGAAGGTTGTCATGAGGCTGTGGAGGGAGGTGCCCCGGCTGCCTTTGTGCTTGTGAAGTTGCTAGCTGGGCTAATTGAATCTCCAAATTCTTGATGGCGCTAGACTTTTCTTGGTCACTTTTAGCCACTTGAGCCACTTGAGCAATAAGGTGCTCTTGGCTTTTCAGAACACCTTGCAACATGCTTCGTAGATCATTCATGTCGGTGAAACTGGGTGACTTGTAAGGTTGTGGTGACGATGTGGATGCAGCCTTGTTTGGATGTTGATATGGTGGTGGAGTAGGTGTTGGAATCGCAGCAATTGGTGGTCTAGGCGGAGTGTATTGCTGCGCATAAGGCTTGTAAGACTGATTGTAATGGTTGTAGGCATTCTGTTTATAGGTTTGGAATGCTGCAACTTGTTCTTCAGTACTTGGACATCCATAGGACAAGTGTCCGTAGTTCCCACAGCTTTAACACAAAGAAAGCGGATGTTGTTGCATAGCGCCGATCGGCAATGGTGGTATGGTGATCGACGGACTTGGTGGTTGGGCCTTCAAACTGGCCAATTGTGCCTTAAGGTCCTCAATTTGCGAATTCACACTTTGCTTGAAGTGAGCTTCTTCTCCTATGGCGCCTACCGTGGTGTAGGAAGGCTGAGAATACTGAACGCTGTGGCTGGCCATAGCTTCAATAGTGTTTCTGGCCTCTGCCACTTCAATAGTGTCAAATCGACCATTGGATGCAGAGTCCAATATCCTTTTAGAATCCGGCGTGAGTGAGTTATAGAAGGTCATAGCTATAAATCCCGGAGTGAACCCGTGATGCGGGCACTGCTTCTCAAGAGCCTTGAATCTCTCCCATGCATCATAGAGAGTTTCGTTCAATCGCTGCCTGAATCCGGTGATCTGCATCCTCAGATTGGCAGTACGTTCGGAAGGGAAAAACTTCCTATAGAATGCTAGCACAAGAATGTCCCACTGGCTACTGGATGCTTCTGGTAAGGTCTCTAGCCAAGATGAGGCCTTGTCTTTTAACGAATGCGGAAATAACATCCTCTTGAGTTCGTCTTGCGTCACCTCCTCGTGAGTTATCAACTGGCATAAATCACAGAACTTGTTGATATGATGCGCGGGATCTTCGGTATGGCTGCCACCGAACTGTTCCTTGCGGATTAGGTTGTAAAACCCAGATTCAACCTTAAAGTTTGTGGCAGTAAGGGATTGCTTCAAAGTTCCAGTGGGAACTTGAGCGGCAGAAGGTAAACCATCCTCTGATAGTCTAGGCATGGTTCTGTGGATCGGCAAAGGTGGTCTGGTGATCGGCGGACTGAGCTTAGAATCAGTATCACTGACGACAGGTGACTGGTAAGCTAGCCTTCGTCTTCTGCGAAGAGTTCTCTCTGGTTCTGGATCGAAATTTCCCAATGGAACAGAGTTACTCCTGCGCATAAATCACTTAAACCAACAAAACAGATCAGTAATAAAGGCAAGTCGATCGACTAGACTGACTGTCGATCGACAAAGGTAGTAGAATTAAATTAAAACCCTAAATTTGATTAAAATTGTTGCCTCCCCGGCAACGGCGCCAATTTGATGAACGGTTTTATGTCGAGCTAAAACTGTTATCAGATAAAATTTATAACTCCAACTAAACTAACTACAAATAGCTAGTGGCAAGTCAGGGATCGAATTCACGGGGAGGTAGTCTAATTCAATTTAATCTAAGGTCGCAATTCTAAATCTACTAAGGTCGTCGATTTTGAGGATTGAGTTAGAAGTGAACAAGAGAAACAAGATAAAGGCAAGAAAGCTAACTAAAAGTATATGTAAATAAGTGAAGAAGATCAAAATAAGAGAGTCTAGGGCCGGACGGGACAGTTCTCAACTATAAGGAATAAGGGTCGTCAAGGTCATAGAAATAGTCTCGGGTAGGAAAATAGGGTACTTGGTCGGTCTGCCTATTTAAATACCTTTTATGGTTTAGTCGTCTTTACCAAGATTACTGGATCGGTCTCAAAAGGTTGTCACGCTAACGTCAACTAGATGTGGCCACAAATAATATAACGTAATGAAATAAACCAGAGAAATCAATATAACGATTTAATTGACTAAACTAATTCCCTTAAGTATCGATTACGTCCCTAGCCCTAGAATGAGTTTAGCTACGCATGGCTCTAACTAGATCTAAAAATACGAGGGGAAATGATTCAGAATTCATAATGCAATAATAAAAATTAAGCAGGAGGGAAATAACCAGACTTACGAAATAAAACTTAAAAATCGATTGGATAGAGAGTTCTGGTCGATCGGCAGAGAGAGGATCCGATCGACAATTGCTGAATTACAACTGAAAATAACTTCAAAGCCTTCTTAAACCAGAATCAAACTAATAGCTACGAGTTTTTGAAAAGTTTAAAGGAAATAAATGAACAATTGCTTCCAATCCGTGAAAAGGAATTGTTTGCAATACAATGTGATGCCCCCAGGGTTTGCCTTTGTCCTCCTTTTTAACCTTGAATTAGGGTTTCGACTCTCAGAAATGAATCTTGCGATTGTACATTAGTTGGGCCTGAGTTGAGCTCGTCTTTGGATAATAAGACGTATTCACCGATCGGTATAGCTTTTGGTCGATCGATCTAGTTGAGATGAGCTCTGTTTTCGATCGACATAAGTCCTTCTCGATCGGCATCAGGCCCATTAAGCTCAATATGTCTTGGTCGATCGATGGCTTGTCTTTAATCATGTAGGGATTCTGACTTCATTCTTTAGAAATCCTGCTGTCGTCTGTGTGTGATGCGAAGTTCGGTCCTCATCCTAAATCCTCCAAAGTAAGCATAAATGGCTTCGTTCCTGCATAAATGACAACAAGAACACCAAGAGTAGCAAACAAGGGAAAACTATGATAGAATAGCTCAAAGGAGCTCAAATACAAACATATAATGGAGGCAAATACAGGCTAAGCATGCATATAAAATGCATGCATCATTATGTCGCGGTCCCGATACAAAAATAATTTCCTACACTTAGGCTAACAACATAAGGAATGTAATTAGGGAAGTAGGGTGTCGATCCTTAGGGAGTACGTGTTAACTATGAATTGCTATGGAGTGATTTTCATTTAAGTTCGAGTCATTTGAGGTGGTTGTCTAAACTAATAACATAAAATAAAATGACAAGTATGTAAATGACAATATTTAAATGACAAATATGTAAATGACGATATTTAAAACTTGAAGCAGACAACTTACCCGATCGGTTGTCACGAATCCGATCGGGGAAATATGCTGATCCAAATGACAATATTTAAATAACAAGTATGTAAATTGCAATAAAATAAATCTAATCTAATTGACGATAATTAAAATGACAAGTATTGAAAAGCTACCTAACTAAACTTAGAAACTAGCTAATAACAATATAGTAAACTATCTAAGAACAATAATACAATGACGATAAAGTAAACTATCTAAACAACAATACATTAAACTATCTAAAACGGTAAAATAAACTATCTAATCAAATTGATATAGTGAAAGAGAAATACATGTAAAATGATTTAAAAGTTTTATTGATACCAACATTAGAATTACTACGATTGTCTAAGCCTTGTAGCGGTATATTCCTCTCGGATTCGTACCGACCTTATAGTGGGTCCTAACGTCCTCTCAGCCTGGTTAGGTCACTAAACCCCTATTGGCAGTCCTAATTCCCATCCCAACTCTCGTTATAGACGGAAATTGACTAATACAAACAATTGTTCATGGCCACTAAACAAAGTTATAGAATTTGGCATAACCAAAGGAAGAAACAACTAGGTGGTTCTATTGGTATCGACTCTTCTTTCAATTCATTTTAACTAGTAAATCATTTCAATACTACAATTCTATTTATTGTATTTACACAATGATAATCTTACAATGTTAGAATTAATCTAATTTATGTAATTAAGTAAATTAATAGGAAAAAGATGTAGGAAATTAAACTATGAAATATAAATACTAAAGTGATTAAGGTGATTATATTAATAATGATTCTAGTGATGAATTCTATAATTATATGATTAGGCAAAATAAAAGATGGCATAATAGACAATATTTTAGTTTCAACTAGATTGCTTTTACATTGATTTCCTAACCACAATAATATGAGAACAAGACTAATTAGATTAAGGTTCATGATGAAAATTGCATAAGTAAATTAAGGATAGAGAATTACCGAAATTGGAATGCAAATTATGTAGAAAATAAAGTAAAGAACAGTTATCCAACCCAATAACAAAAGCTTATAAAAACAGCAGAGAAACACTAAGAAGTTGCATAAACTATATTCTAAAACTTGTATGGAAGAAATAAACTATTAGATTATTGTAAAGGTATGCTAAAGTGTATATAATTGTATGCTAATTGTTGTGATGATCATTGGCTTTTATAGGGCTGCATGGCTGCTGCATCTCGGCCAAATTCATACCCTAGACAAAGCCTTTAATCACTCATTTAAGCTTGGTAGAAGAAGAGCCAAGTAACGCTCATCTGCAAACATACCCGATCGGGTAAGTGGAAATCCGATCGGGGAAGTGTGCAAGATGGATTTTTTCCGTCTTTTCCAATTTCATCTTTGGGCACGGAATCCTATGCCTTGGTCTTGCTCAATGCAATACGTAATTGGGCTTGGGCTAGTCTTCCTTTGACTTGGGTTGATGTTTCCTTTTGAATTTCAAAGTCAAAATCCAAGATGAGTCCATTCGAGGAATGATGTAGCGGAATCGTAATCAAATCGTGAAATGGCCATCATCGGTTCCTCGTAAACACGTATTCTAGTGCCTTTGCTCCATAAAGTAGGAAAATATAGCAAAACCGCTTCATTTCCTATAAAACGAGTCAAAACACTCAAAACAACTAGAATAGTAATATTAGCTCGTTAATCACTTAACAAAGTGCATAATCGTATAGAAATTGATCTAAAACGGGGGATAAATTAGTACAAAATATCACTTATCAAACTCCCCCAAGCTAAACCCTTGCTTGTCCTCAAGCAAACATAACAATCATAACCAAGACAAGGGTAGCAAACAATGATCAATCTATCATACAAATCTCAGAAAGTAAGCTCTTAACAAGTAGATGAATCATAAACCCGTAACAACAAGGGCGAAGGAAAGCGCGAATCACGGTTGAGATTTACATAACGGCGCAGCATAGAAAATATTCTTTGGACTTTTTCAGCTTTTGCATGATCTTTTGACAATGGACTCTCACGGTACACTCTTGACTCAAATTTTTGTGAAATAGGAAATATTGGTTCAAATTTGAAGTGACACTCTCCTATCTACAACTTATAAGAATGTGCCCGCAGTCTAGTATGGTAGATAATCCAAAATCACTAAGTAAGACTAATCATGATCAAAATGTAATGCAAGAAGCCAAGAGAAGCAAAGAAGAGGCTTGAAAATTTTTGGTAAGAAAGTGGACAAACGATTTTTGGTCATGTGGAGCTTAAGTCGAGCTAGTAATAACCAAATGTGCAGTGGATACTCAATCCAAATCATACCAATTCCCATCAACAATAGTCAAAGCCAAAAGCAGCATATTGGCTTATTAAACATGACAAATCAGGTTACGACTTCCCATAATTTTTCTTTCTTTTCTTTTCATGGAAGCGTTTTTCCTCTTTTTTTTTTTTTTTTCTTCTTTTCTCTTTTCTTTTGAGCTTTCAATTTTTCTTTTTCATTTTTTTCAAAGCTCTTTTTTTTCTTTTTCTTTGAGAAACACGGGAATCAGCAATCCCGAGACAGCAAGTTCACACCAAATGGTGGCATTATTAGAACATCGCAAAAGCACAGAACACCCCTACACATAAAGTTGGTTACTAGCTCAACAAGGGTAGGCAATAATATAATGTAGCTAGGAAGGAGGGTGTTTTTGCGAAATGTGAACAAGAACAAATGGCTTCAAAATGTAGATAATGACAGTAATACTTATAGAAAATGGAATAAAAACCATACTTATGCGTTTTGATGTGACACAGACTATAAGGAGAAACTACTCACTCCTAAATTGGGATCGAGTTCAGATGTACCGACCACTGGAGGCTCTACCTTACAATATGAGTAGCTTGTCAAAGTCAAGATCAAGCTTAATTAAGTCCAAATGCAACTTTCTACCTACTGTGTACAAGACATCCCCATGAATGCACAATTCCTCATAACATATTGAAACATCAGCTTATAAAAACTATAAATTGAGAAATGTAAGATGGAAATGATCTTTTCTTTTTGTGTTTTTTGATTTTTTGATTTTTTCTTTTTTTTTCAATAAAAACTAAAAATAAACTAAGAAAATTAAAAGAAAAGAAACTAAAAAGTAAAAATCTAAATGCAATCCTAAATGCAAATCCTCCCCCAAGCTAAAACTTCACATTGTCCTCAATGTGCATGCAATTATAACAGAAGCAAACCGAGAAACGGTTGGTAGCACATAGAACAGAGAAACAAGATAAAATTCTAATGGGAAAAGGGGCTAAAAAGAAAACAAAAAATGCGAAAAATAAAGGAAAGAAAGAAAAGCTTACAAAAATGTCTAGCCTCCCCCAAGCTAGTATAAACAAGGGGAGCTCATCGTCATCTCATCACAAAGGCCACCAGCTACGACCTCTCCTCTCTGAAGGAGGCGGCTCGGATGCGGATCCAGAAGCATCTGTATAGTAGGTATCATCTGCAGAATAATAACTACCACCAGAAGCAATGATCCCGGTTGGGCACCTCTATACCCTCTAAAACTCTCAACGCCATAGTCAGTTCCACAGTAATCAGGTCCGGTCTGCTGCACACCTGCACCATCAGCAGTACCATACCCCCCTTCGGGCCAAGTATAGAAAGACGGTTGGGGGCCCTCTGGTCTAATCACACCTTGCCGAGCAAAGTGGTCATAAATGGGGTGCAAAGCAAGCTGCTGGTCGGACTGAATTCTATTAACGGACAAGGTTAAGACTTCAAACATGGCGGTCACGTCGCCTGTAGCATGGGTCGACTGAGAGGATGATCCTACCTCAGGGCGGTGGGATCTAATCTGAACAGGGGGTCATTGGGGGTAATATCCCCAACAGGAAGGAAGTAAGTAGGACGCGGTAAGATAGTCTCACCATCCTGAAGTTGAGGACGCTGCCTAAGTAATGGAATTTGGTCTACCTCGGCGGTCAACTTGACCGAATCACGGCCAGCTATCCTCCAAATCATATGGGGGTGAGAGACATGAAACCAGTTAAGCTGAACAAAATAATCATAATCCAACCCATTTCCCATCTCGGTGGGAGGTGTAGTCAATGCTTGGAGGTAAGTGGTGGCTTGGTTAAAACCACAAACTCGCATAGCAAGGTGAGTGATAAGACTTCCATAGACAATGGCAGTGTTCTTAGGATTAATGGCTTTAGTCAACTGAACAGCAAAATAATAAGGAATACTAATAGACCATGGTTCTTCACCATTCACATTCAAAAATCCTCCTAAAATATCTAACTCTACTCGTCTCACAAAATGAGGTTCAGCACGACCCAAGAAGGTCCATCCCATGAATCTTTGCCAGATTCTAATGGCGGGATGATGAATGTGTTGGTGTGGGACATGGTCCCAACGAGAGACAGGGTAAGTAGAAATAGCGTTCCAAACTAGGCTAATATCAAAGCCTTCTGGAGGTGAGGTAACAGTGTCCTCAGAGGTGAGACAAAATTGTTTAGCAAAAGTTTCTAAGTTCATACTATAATCATCATTAAACAAGCGAAACCGAACTTGAGGCATAGTGTTTATATTCCTAGACCTATGTAACTCGAAAGAGCTCAAGAATTCAAGGGTTAATTGAGGGTAGGTCTTATAACTAAAGTTCATGCTAGCATTCATCCCCTAGACCCCTAAATAACACCTTAACATGCTCATAAAGCTTCATATGTCTTAAAGAAGAAACATTAAGGAACTATGTAGCCCTCATACCTTTGCTCTTAAGAAAGCACCAATTTTGTCATTGCTTGTTTGAACTAAATTCTACATCCGGAAAGTCAGGATCATGCATAGCATCTCCTTGATTTTCGGTTTGATCATTTGCTTCAAGCATTTCTATGTCTTCTTCATGGGCTCTACTACTTTCTCCTTGATTGGAGGTTCTTGCCCTCTTTGATCTCCTTATTGTAGGTGCCATTTTGCTAAAAGAAACTAGTATTAGAACACTTCATTATAAACACAATTTGATAGCATAAGTGTTATAATACTAGGTTTTAAGCACAATTTCAAGCATAGCTGGAGTGTAAACTACTAAGGTTCACAAGTTTTAAGTGACTTGATTAGCTTGACTCAAACTGAATACAATATCAAGTAACAAGGGGTGTTGTTTTAGGGATTGTGAGTTATTTTAGCTGAAAGATACAAGGGATATGACTTGGAGACAATCCTCTACAGCAAGGCACAAGAGAAAAGGACTCAAAGACTAGTTTAGAGACAGTTTTCAAGTGTTACAGCAAAGCACAAACACCCTAGACTAGACTCAACAGCAAGTAAGTTAATCACAGCAATGCACAGATATAACTTGACTCACAATACAAGACACTGATCAAACACCTTGAAGATGTATCAGGCTTGCTTCAAACTACAGCTCTTAGCACAAGTTTGATAGTTTTGAGGGATTTCTCAAAGTTCATTCATTCATCAAAGTCTACTCAAACAAACATACAAGACCTCTTTATATAGAGGGGCTGATAACTTGTGAGCCATTGGATGCACAGATCATCCAAGGGCCAACTTAGGATTCAAACTACTACTACTGACACTAATTAAGAGCCTCATAATAGGACGAGCTCAACAACTATAAAGAACAGACACAAGACACAAAAAACAGACTGAACAAAAAGCAAATAAAGCAGTTTTGGAGTTTTCCTGAAATGGAAATCTGTTGTTCTTGTTGCCTTGTTGCTTTGCCTGGATGTGTTGCTGCTCCTTGGGACTCCCTACTCTTATTAGAACATAGATAAGACCTGCCTTGGACGAGGACAAGTTGACTTAAACAAAAGGAAACCACAAACTGCCTTGTACTTTCTCTGTTTTTAATGGGTTTGCTGGACTCTAACTTGGGGTGTCTGTTTCATGGGTTTTTACTAGACTTCAAAAGGATTTGTCCTGGACAAACTTGTAGCTTAGTGGGTTGGCTTGATGGTAGGCCATGGTGGGGGTGGTTGGGATGCTCTGGTGTACCTCCTAGATACAGAGTTTGTGAATTGGTCTGTCTGTGCCTGAAGGTTTTTTTGTCTGTCTTGTGTGGGTAATGTGGGTTGTATTGGGGCTTGGCATGGGTTGTTGAGTCTTGGACTGTCTTCTTCATTGGGGTAGCTTGGCTTGGGTTGTTCTTGACTTGTCATAACTTGTTGTTTAGACCTTGTAACTCGAGCTTCCATCTGAGGGGTCAAGCTTGTCTTGTATGTGGTTTGATCATCAAGACCCCTTGGGTGAGCTCCTGCTGCAGCCTCCCCAGGTTGAAAAGGGCTTGACCTCAAGCCTATGTCTTCCTCCCCCTCAGAGTCTTCATAGAAGGGACTGAGATCTCCCACATTGAATGTTCCATGGACTGCATACTCTCCTGGTAGATCAATTTTGTAGGCATTGGGACCTATCTTCTCTGTGACTTGAAAAGGACCATCTGCCCTGGGCTCTAGCTTGTTCTTTCTCTTGGAAGGGAACCTTTCTTTCCTTAGGTTGATCCATACTAGGTCTCCTGGTGCAAAGTCTTTCTTGGTCTTAGGAACCTTGGCATTCTTTTTGTATAGATCATTGGCTCTCTCAATTTGCTTTCTGACTGATTCATGGAGTTTTAGCATTTGTTCCACCCTCTTCTTGGCATCATAGTGGACCTCTGACCTGCACACATTAGACAAACTCAAAGGCATTAAGGGGTTAGTACCATAGACCACTTCAAAGGGGGAGTGGCCTGTGGCTGCTGATGGAGCTCTATTGAAAGAGAACTCTGCTTGAGCCAACTTCAAATCCCAATCCTTGAGAGATTTGCTGACTATACACCTCAAGATTCTGCCCAAGGTCTTGTTAGTCACCTCAGTTTGGCCATCAGTTTGAGGGTGATGGGAGGTACTAAACAATAACCTAGTGTTAAGCAGTTTCCACAATGTCCTCCAGAAGTGGCTCATAAACTTTGTGTCTCTGTCAGACACAATGGTCCTTGGAACTCCATGTAACCTCACCACCTCATCAAGGTATAGCTCTGCTACACTCACAGCATCCTCAGTCTTCTTGCATGCAATGAAACACTAGTACAGAAATGACATTAGGCAACTACAAAAGGCTACGGTCATTAAAAATAACCGTAGCCTATTAGAAAAGGCTACGGTTATTGCTCATAAACCGTGGCCAAATATATACAATAAAACAAAAGGCTTCGGTTAACCTTTGGAACCGTAGCCATTTATATGAATTTATTGGCGCAAAGTTAGTGAATTGTTTGGCACTACATACTCCTACCTTCACATAATAATATAATAATAATAATTAAGTCTTATACATCATATTTCTTAAAAAAATATATTGTCAATCACTGCCTCTTCCCTCTTCTCTCTATCATCCTTTCTTAAAAAAAATACTCTTCATTCGGTGCCTCGTCTCTTCGCCGGCATCTCATCAACACCGATGGCGACAACATCAGTCGGTGCATCGTCTATTCGAAATAAATTCTGGTAACTTTTCTAGGTGATCAAATCTTTCATTATTTATTTAATTTTTTTGCTTAATTTGATTTTCTGGGCAATCAAAATTAGGGTTTTCTTTTATATAGTATGGCTTTGGTACAATTGAAAGGGTATAATCTTACAACTTTAGAGACTTATCTTGAACATATAATTTTGGGCTCACTACTTGCGCTTTTCATAACGCAATTCGATTCAGATGTTTTTTAATTAATTAGAATTGTGAAGCAATTGGATATGTAGCATAATATGTTAGTGATTTTAAAAATGTTATAGTGGGTCATGATTTCAATGTTCTGATACCAAAGGCTTCGAGATCAGTCTGTGAGTGTTGTAGGTAGACTTAACTGTGAATATAAATTACGATTTTTTTTGTTGTTTTTACTCCCTTGCCCCAATCATTTCTTTGCCTTTGAGTACAATACCCTTTACAAAAAATATAAAAGGCAAACAAATGAATGAGACGGAGGGAATATTTAGATTATCATGTTTAATGCTCAGATTGGTAGCTACATATATATATGAACTTATTTATGAGTTGAAAATAAAGGTAGCTAGGATAAAGATGATGTCGGGAAATGCAATTCTAAATTTCTAGCGGGTGTCAAAGTGTGAAGATCTTCTAGAGTTCTAGATCAGTCAATTAATTCTACTTCACTTGAAGAAAAAGAGTTGATGATGATATGGTGTAGTTGGTATTTGTCCGCTTTAGTATTTTAGATAACATGCCTTGAACTTTTTGTTGATAAAGATGAACACATTGATAAAAGGATTTGTCATTAGTCTGCTTTAGTGGGAGGTAGGAGTACCACAATAAGTCTCTCTTAAGACGGATATCCGTCTTAAGATTAAAACGGGGCAAATACTTGTCACTTGCATAGATTAATAAGGTTCGTTTAAATTTACTGATTGATTTGTTACATTAATGGGATTCCGTTTTCATTGGTATGTTGGTTTTTCTGTAGATAACTCAACTTAATTCGTGTAAAACACACGTATTGGCGTAGGTTGGTTCATGTAGTTTACAAGAACCAGCCATGGCCAGTTCGTGTAATCCACACGAATAAGCCTAGGCCAGTTCATTATTTTTTCTTGTACTTTTTACACGTTGATCAGAGGATTACTATGAATTATGTGAATATTTGTTGATTTGATGATAAGAACTGTTCAATTATTTTAAGTGAATAATTGTTAATTATTTGATAGTTATGTTTTTTTAATGTCAGTTGTTCAATACGAGTATATAAACGCTATCTAAGGTTTATTGTGTTATTATTACAGGACAATTTTCCTGTCATGATCTCTGCCTGTTAGTTTTATGCCAAATGCTCAACTGTGTAGATTAAATGGTATATTGGTATGGAATATATAATCAGAAGGTTGTCGTGTTTTTTGATTGAGAATGTCGAAATTATGATCGTAATTGACTGAGACTGGCAAGAGAGGACTCTTGACTCATGTTTTTGTTGTGAAGTCAGTAGCTTTAGTGGTTACTAATTTTTGTAGCTATGTGTTTAGTACCATGGCTTGTAGCTTTAGTGGTTACTTGTTTTTGGGTTAAGGCGACCGAGTTTAAGAGTAGTATTGTTTGGGGGGTGGATTCAACACACATGGAGCTGTGTTAAGTCCTAAACAAAACTTTTTAAACATGTGGTAATCAAGGAGTTTGTGGTAGCTCAAACACACATGAAAGTATAACAAAAATATGAAAACAGACAGTAAATAAAATACACACAAAATTATAAATAAAGACCGAGTTTAATTTGCTTATTTCTAATTAGTATACCTAGTAAGAATCCCTTGTGTTTCTGATTGCTGATTGTTGGACAATTTGCCATTGAAACATGGATCAAATTAACAATCAGCATCAATATATGTGTTGAGCACTTAGTTTTATGTGGGTTTATGAGAGACTACTCGCGTTGGCAATTTCATGGAGAGTCTGTCGTTTCCAATCAAATTGAAGCTGGTGAAGCGACAACAACATATGTTATTGGTGATGAATATATTCAAAGGGATCGGGTAGATGAATTGATTGAGGATGTACAAGTTAATTTTGAGAATGAGCAGCATGTTTTGGAGAATGTTTTGGAGAGTTTGCTTAGTGATATGCATAGGTTTACAAATAAGTCTAAGTGTCTAACTCCTTTTGAATAATTCAAGTAATAATGTGAATCTGGGTTATTAGATTCACTCAAACCCAGCGAGTGCATTTTATTTTGGCGATAACTTAATAAATACGAGTATATACCGAATAACATTCACTCCATAAGACTATAAGCGGGTAGCAGATATTGGATGTCTCTTGCTAGGGGTATTTTTGTGATCCAAAGTCAACGACAAAGCGAGATGTCTCTTTTAAGCACTTAATACATATGTAAGTATTTGCAATAATATTTTTAAGCACTTCATTTTAGGCGATACTAATACTTTTTTATATTTTATTTTTTTCGAGGCGTAGTGCGTTTCGATCTTTTAGGGCTAATGCAGGTTCCACATTGAAATCTGGTTTGTCAATGAAATGGAGTAACATTGTAGTAAGTCCATATCAATTTATTATTTGTCTTGGCATTGTTGATATTTTTTTTAATTCGTCCTTGCGCTGATTGTACGTTTTGATGGTTAATATATACGTTCGTTGATTTGGTTAATTGTTCATTGATGTATGGTGATTTTGATTTTGTTTAATTTTTTTAATGTTTTCGGTACAGAGTGTGACTACTATGTGATGCGGTACATGTTAGATAAGAAGGTATTTTCCATTCTATCTAGCTACTAGACAAAACGTAGAATTTATATTATTAATCAACTTTTGATTTTTGGGGTCTAATAATAAGTACTTTGATTTATTGGTAGTGGTTTGGACCGCGAGTTGCATATACGATTGAAGAGATCAACGAGGTTCGAGACTTATGGGCAACTTATTTTATGGATAATCTTCTTTAGTGATTATGTATTGGCAGAAAAACAGTTATTGTACTTTAAATTTGAAATTGTAGCGGATAATGTCACAAGAATTACTATTGTATGGTTAATTTTGGATTTGTACTGGCTCATGCGGATATTGGCTTATTGCAATTTGATTTATCTATATATAATATTTAGGCTAGCTACTGCGTGCAGGTGCCAACGAGCTCTTTTTTTTTTAAAAAAAAGTAACACTTATGGCTACGGTTAAAATATATAACCGAAGCCTTATATTACCATATGGCTACGGCTATAACTAAGGAACCGAAGCCTTTTAATAACATAAGGCTACGGCTAAACTTACCAACCGTAGCCAAAATAGACCTTTGGCTACGGCTAATGACCGTAGCCGTAACTATTTGATCTAAGGCAACGCCTCGATTTACTACGGTTGGGGAACCGTAGCCAAAAGTCATTTTTAACCGTAGCCATAAGCCATTTCTGTACTAGTGAAAGTGCCATCTTACTGAACCTATCCACAACCACCATGATAGAATCCTTCCCTCTTGCTGTCCTAGGCAATGCCATTATGAATCCATACTAACATCCTCCCAAGGCCTACATGGGATTGGTAGGGGAGTGTAAGGTCCTGCTTGGAAAGAACTCTTGGCCTTTTGACAAACTCCACACCTTATGAGCACTATTTGAACTTCTCCCATCATCTTAGGCCAGTGGAATTGATCTTGTAGTATGTCCACAGTTTTCTGAACCCCAAAGTGTCCTCCAAGGCCACTCCCATGTACCTCCTTGATCAATAGGTTCCTATAAGATCCTCTGGGGACACACAACTTGTTTCCTTTAAACAAGAATCCATTTTGCAAAGTGTATGGTGAGTCAATGGTTCTTGTTCCCTCTTTCTGTGCTAACCAATCTTCTGCAAAGTCTGGATCTTCTTGATACATGTCCTTCATAAACTCAAAGCCAAGAACCCTTTGCTCCATAGTTGATAGCAGAGTGTACCTCCTAGACAATGCATCAGCCACCACATTTTGTTTGCCCTCTTTGTATTTGCTAGAAAAGGTGAATGATTGAAGGAACTCCACCCACTTAGCATGTCTGTGACTGAGCTTATGCTGGCCTCCTATGTACTTCAATGCCTCATGATCAGAGTGTAAGACAAAAGGTTTGGGCTTCAGGTAATGACTCCAATGCCTCAGAGCTCCGACAAGAGCATAGAACTCTTTATCATATGTAGAATAGTTTAGCTTGGCACCACTTAGCTTTTCACTAAAGTAGGCTACAGGTTTCTTCTCTTGGATGAGGACAGCTCCAATTACCACTCCACTTGCATCACATTCAACCTCAAATAGGCAATCAAAGTTTGGCAATCTGAGGATAGGTGCACTGCACAAGAGCTTCTTCATGTGTTTGAAAGCCTGTAAAGCATTCTCAGTCCAAGTGAATTCTCCCTTCTTCATGCACTCAGTGAGAGGTGCTGCAATGGTGCTAAAGTCCTTAATGAATCTTCTGTAGAAGGATGTTAAGCCATGGAATCCCCTTACTTCTGTAATACTCCTAGGGATAGGCCAAGACTGGACTGCCATGATCTTGTCTTGATCAACTGAAATGCCTCTACCAGATACCACATATCGTAGAAACTTGACTTCCTCAGTCATGAAGGTGCACTTCTCAAGCTTCCCAAAGAGCTTGCTCTCCTTAAGTATTTCAAACACAGCCTCAAGATGCCTCAAATGATCATCCTTGCTCTTGCTGTAGATGAGGATATCATCAAAGTATACCACCACAAATCTCCCTAGGCAAGGCCTAAGCACTTCTGTCATCAATCTCATGAAAGTACTTGGGGCATTTGACAGGCCAAAGGGCATTGACAAGCCACTCATAAAGGCCATGCTTTGTTTTGAAGGCTGTCTTCCACTCATCTCCTTCTCTGATCCTCAATTGATGGTAACCTTGCCTCAAATCAATCTTAGAAAAGAACCTTGAGCCACTCAGCTCATCCAACATGTCATCAAGCCTAGGTATAGGGAACCTATACTTGACTGTGATGGTGTTGATAGCCCTGCTATCTATGCACATCCTCCAAGTCCCATCCTTCTTAGGAACCAACAATGCAGGCACAGCACAAGGGCTTAATGACTCCCTTACAAACCCTTTACTCATCAACTCTCCAACTTGCTTTTGCAGCTCTTGTGTAGCCTTAGGATCAAATCTGTAGGCTGGTCTATTAGGTAGTACAGACCCTGGCACAAGGTCTATTTGGTGTTCAATCCCTCTCAAAGGGGGTAAGCCATCAGGAAGTTCCTCTGGAAACACTTCCCTGAACTGATCAATGAGGGGCTTAACATCTGCAGGGATCACCTTAGACTCCTCTTCCTGAACCTCTTTTGATAGCAGCATTACTATAGGTTGCTCCTCACTACACTCCTTGACCATTGCTGACTCAGATAGAAATACAACTCCACTAAAATCCTCAGCCATACTTGGACTCCCATAGCTCTTCTGGTGTGGTGGCAAGGGGGCTAATGTCACCTTCCTACTCCCATGCTTGAAAGAATAGGTATTGCTTCTTCCTTGGTGTATGGAGCTTTTATCAAACTCCCATGGCCTTCCTAATAGCAAGTGACAGGCATCCATTGGAACCACATCACACAATACTTCATCCTTGTACACACTGCCAATGGAGAAAGGGACCATGCAGTGCTTATCCACCTTAACCTCTGCTCCCTTACTCAGCCATCTCAACTTATAGGGGTGAGGGTGATCTTGAGTGCTCAACTTCAGCTCATCAACCATAGTAACAGAAGCCACATTGGTACAACTACCTCCATCTATAATAAGATTACAAACCCTCCCTTGTATGGTACATCTGCTCCTGAAAATGAGGGACCTTTGATCCTCCGCCAAAGGTATCTGTTGTGAATGCATTACTCTCCATAGGACTAAGCTGTGGCCTGTGTCAGGGAGTGCCACTATTGCCTCCTGACTAGACTCTTCTTCCTCACTCACCACTTCTTCAACCTCAGGCTCATCCCTCTCATACTCAACTAGACCCTCTTTCTCCCAAGCCTCAACTTCCATTATAGTTAAGGTCTTCTTAGAAGGGAAATCCTTCCTGAAATGTCCATAGCCTTGACATTGGAAGCACCTAATTCTGTTCTCAGTCAATGAAGTGCTTGGCTTTTGACCCATGATGCCCTTACCCTTGTCTAAGGTAGGTGGGGGTGCTGTATTAGGGGTATCCATTGATCTAAACCCACTATAAGGTCTGGTTTGAAAAGGCCTAACAGGTTTTGGTGTAGCAGGCTTAGTCTTCCCTATCTTCTCAATTCTCAGAGATAGGTTGACAACATCATCAAATGACCACAGAGGTTGCATCCTAACCTTGTTAGCAATGTTCTTATCTAGGCCCTATAAGTACCTAGCAATCCTTTGCTCAGGTTTCTCATTTATATCACATTGTAAGGTGAGTTGTTCAAACTCCCTCAGATAAGATTCAACAGGTTTGTCTCCTTGTTTCAACTTAGATAACTTGATAACCAGATCCTGGGTGTAATCCTTAGCAACAAATTTGTCTAACAGTTTCTTTTTCAGTTTAGTCCAAGATTTGATGGGTTCCTTACCTTCCCTAGCCCTTAACCCTTTCATAGTCTCATACCAAAGGGAAGCATACCCTTTCAGTTTAAGGATGGCTACTTTAAAAGACTTGGAATCATTGTATCCCTTGTACTCAAAGATCCTTTCTACTTCTCTAAGCCATTCTAATACGTCATCAGGATTAAGACTACCAGAAAACTCAGGGATATCTACCTTAAGATGTTTGTCTGTGTTCCTGTGGATGGAAGCTCTGCTTCTTGTTGAGTCATCTGAGTCTGGATACTCTTCATCATCAGGTGGCCTTCCTCTGCCTCCTCCTTGGCCTCTTCCACGACCTCTACCTCTTCCTCCCGCAAGCAAATGGTTGCCTATAACCTGGTCCAAGGTTCTGGTTAGGGTGGTTACAATCCCAGCCAGATCCTCCATCCTTGCTTCTACTCCTGCTAGTCTTTCTTCACTCATTGGGCTATTTTTGTGTTTTTAAATGTAGTTAGGGAAAAATGAACTCACTAAGACTCTCAACCAAAGCTCTGATACCAATTTGGAGTGTAAACTACTAAGGTTCACAAGTTTTAAGTGACTTGATTAGCTTGACTCAAACTGAATACAATATCAAGTAACAAGGGGTGTTGTTTTAGAGATTGTGAGTTATTTTAGCTGAAAGATACAAGGGATATGACTTGGAGACAATCCTCTACAGCAAGGCACAAGAGAAAAGGACTCAAAGACTAGTTTAGAGACAGTTTTCAAGTGTTACAGCAAAGCACAAACACCCTAGACTAGACTCAACAGCAAGCAAGTTAATCACAGCAATGCACAGATATAACTTGACTCACAATACAAGACACTGATCAAACACCTTGAAGATGTATCAGGCTTGCTTCAAACTACAGCTCTTAGCACAAGTTTGATAGTTTTGAGGGATTTCTCAAAGTTCATTCATTCATCAAAGTCTACTCAAACAAACATACAAGACCTCTTTATATAGAGGGGCTGATAACTTGTGAGCCATTGGATGCACAGATCATCCAAGGGCCAACTTAGGATTCGAACTACTACTACTGACACTAATTAAGAGCCTCATAATAGGACGAGCTCAACAACTATAAAGAACAGACACAAGACACAAAAACAGACTGAACAAAAAGCAAATAAAGCAGTTTTGGAGTTTTCCTGAAATGGAAATCTGTTGTTCTTGTTGCCTTGTTGCTTTGCCTGGATGTGTTGCTGCTCCTTGGGACTCCCTACTCTATTTAGAACATAGATAAGACCTGCCTTGGACGAGGACAAGTTGACTTAAACAAAAGGAAACCACAAACTGCCTTGTACTTTCTCTGTTTTTAATGGGTTTGCTGGACTCTAACTTGGGGTGTCTGTTTCATGGGTTTTCACTAGACTTCAAAAGGATTTGCCCTGGACAAACTTGTAGCTTAGTGGGTTGGCTTGATGGTAGGCCATGGTGGGGGTGGTTGGGATGCTCTGGTGTACCTCCTAGATACAGAGTTTGTGAATTGGTCTGTCTGTGCCTGAAGGTTTTTTTGTCTGTCTTGTGTGGGTAATGTGGGTTGTATTGGGGCTTGGCATGGGTTGTTGAGTCTTGGACTGTCTTCTTCATTGGGGTGGCTTGGCTTGGGTTGTTCTTGACTTGTCATAACTTGTTGTTTAGACCTTGTAACTCGAGCTTCCATCTGAGGGGTCAAGCTTGTCTTATATGTGGTTTGATCATCAAGACCCCTTGGGTGAGCTCCTGCTGCAATAGCTACCTAAGTGAAACATTATCATGCTATCTTTGAGCATAAATGGATATTCTTTAGCATAACAACATGTCACTAAGATGAGCAACATACACTTAAATCATGAGTTTGGCCACTACTCAAAGGTACTAATGCTAAATTAACACAATAAGATCATAAGTTCATAGTATAAAGCATGAAGTCAATCATAATACTACCACTTAAGCATAAGTTCTTAGCATATAGTAAAGATGAGTATCCTAATTGGCATATGAGCATTCAAATCATAGTAAGCATACTAATTAATCACTAAAATTCACTCTATAGCATGTAAGAAGCATTAGAAATCCAATTTAAACAAGTTTTTCAATCAAAATCAAGAACCCCCAAATTTGGGTTAGGGTTTGTTCATGTTGGATTTCTGGCAAAATAGAGGGATTGAAGTAACTAAAGTAGAATTAACTTACTTGATAATGCTTAGAAGTTGCCTTGGATGAACTATTGTGACAAATTTTGTAAGAAAAGACTAAGAAATGAAGGTTTTGAGAGAAATTGAGCTTTGAAAGTTGAAGAACACGGGTATATGGCAGCAAGCAAAGGGTAGCAAGTTAGCTTTATAGAAGAAAGTAGAACAAAATACGAATCAGACAATATACCCAATCGGTTATACAGGAATCCGATCGGGGAAGTCTGCTGGTCCGGATTTTGTTTCTTTTTTCTTTACTACTTGCTCTTACGTTTTGGCTATGTCCTTGAACATACTTACTAACCTGAATAATCTCGGCAACATGGGCCAAGGATAGCTCCTTCTTGTCTCAATAGGTCCTCCAATTCGAAGTACGAAAAACTATCAACTAAACATGCATTTCTAAATGTAAATAATAAGTAAAACGATAATTGTTCCTAACTATTACAACACAAAATCCAAAAAAAAGATAGTCCAAATAAAATAGTCCAAATAAAAATCATTGTCTAATAAGTGGAATAAAGAATGCATAAATAAAAAGTAAAGAGAAAGACGGGTTGCCTCCCGACAAGCGCATTTTTAAGTCATGCTAGACTTTGTGTTTTTATCCCTCCTTAAGCCTTATGAAGGGATTTGAGCTCCTTGTAGCTTGATTCGTCCTTGAATTTTTCTCATTTACCTTTTGCCAACACCCATGGCAACTTAATGCAAATACACTTCCGAAGCCTTGAAGGCTTCGAGGTCACCATCTCCAACACTCAATACATTCCCCTTTTTATCAAAGGTGGCACTTGACCCATCCATTTCAAAGGTGATCTTCTCTCCTTGCACATCTATACAAGCTCCAACTTTATTTAGGAAGTGTCTTCCTAATATAATATAATCGTCTCTTTCTTTCTTTGAAAATATGACATAAAAATCAACGGGAATGAGGAAGTATCCAATCCGTATGGGGACATCTTCCACAATTCCTACTGGAGTATGCATAGATCCATTGGCTAGTTGAAGGCTAGTATTAGTAATCTTCATTTGTATTGGGCAATGGTCGTGATAGAAGGAAAAAGGCATGACGCTAATAGCGGCTCCTAAATCACACAATGCATTTTTGACCTTATGAAGACTCATTGTGAAAGAAATGTTAAAACAACCTGGATCTTTAAGTTTGGAAGGAATGATAATCTTCCCTTCTTCAAGGGTAGGTTCCTTGTGAGAATCTTTGGTTGCTTCTTTTTCTCTAGATGTTTTGCCAATCCTTGCTTCCAACCTTGAGAAAGCTTTGTCGTTTGCCCTTGTTGTTTCAACAACTCTTTCTTCTAATTTCCCTTGAGCTTTTATCAATTTCATGATCAAGGCTTCGAGACGGGATGTCTCCTCATGTGTAGGGACTTTGGTTGGTTTGGCTAGTGGTGGATTATTGCAAAGTTCATGGGGTAACCTAAAGATGGGCTCCTTACTCTTTCCATTCCCAAGAGGATGATCACAAGGTTTGTCACTGATCATGTCAATTGTGACAACTGACGGTTCTTCATTCCCTTGGGTGGTTTGGCTAGAACTCGATGGGGTCAATTCTTCTACTCTCTTTTGGAGAGATAAAATGGTTGATTTGAGTGAGTTTAAGCTAGAAAAGAAGTATGAGTACATATTATGTTGGGCTTGGATTACTTCCCTTAACTTAACATCTACTTTTTCTATCAATTGATCATTTTGAAAGGATGAGTGTGGAATTGTATGAGGTGTATTAGTGGGTTGAGTTTGGCGAATTTGTGGGTGAAAGGGGTTAAAGGGTGCAAGTTTGTTCCCACATCGTTGAGGTACATGCCCTATTCCACCACAAAGTTCACAAGGTGTTGTTAGTTAGGTAAATGGGTTTAAAACTTTTGGGCGATATAAAGTGCATTTTGGGGTGGTTTCGTTTGGTTGAACGGGACAGGCTAAGAAAATGGTAGTGTCAACATCACTTGAAGTTTCCACTCGACTTTTCTTTCGCTCTCCCCCATTACTTTGTGAACCTTCCCCACTTTCTTTTTGGGAATTAATTGATAGGTTTGACATAGTGGTTCTAAACCTACGGTGAAAAGCGATGACAATCTCTTCCCACTCTATTGGTCTTGTGGCATCCTTTAAATGACGGGTGAACCATCATTTAGCTTCTCGCTTTAGTGATAAAGGAAAGAGAATTTCTCTAATTTGGTTTTGGGTGAATCCCTCCCTCATAAAGGTTTGACACAATTCGCAAAAGGTTTGGATATGGTGTGACGGGTTTTCATTTGGTTTACCACTAAATTGGTTACCCTCAATGAGAGCAATCAAAGTCATATGGACCCTTAGGATCCCACTAGCAAGCTCAAAAACCCGGTACCTTGGATCTTCCCTTGTTAGTACCATTTTTGTCAACCTACAAGAAAAACAAAAAAAGGAAAGTAAGTAACGATTTAGGTACGGTTGCACCTAAAAATGGTAGAATTTTTAAACAAAAACCAACAATTCATAGATAAACAAAACC
Organism: Heliosperma pusillum; assembly: GCA_022085475.1. Lineage (NCBI taxonomy): Eukaryota > Viridiplantae > Streptophyta > Magnoliopsida > Caryophyllales > Caryophyllaceae > Heliosperma > Heliosperma pusillum. The sequence goes on along the minus strand of JAIUZE010003083.1, from coordinate 6,912 downwards.
GTGCTCCCCGGCAACGGCGCCAAAATTTGATCGGTATGTCGTGGTCCCGATACAAAAATAATAACCCACACTTAGGCTAACAACATAAGGAATGTAATTAGGGAAGTAGGGTGTCGATCCTTAGGAAGTACGTGTTAACTATAAATTGCTATGGAGTGATTTTCATTTAAGTTCGAGTCATTTGAGGTGGTTGTCTAAACTACTAACATAAAATAAAATGACAAGTATGTAAATGACAATATTTAAATGACAAATATGTAAATGACGATATTTAAAACTTGAAGCAGACAACTTACCCGATCGGGTTGTCACGAATCCGATCGGGGAAATATGCTGATCCAAATGACAATATTTAAATAACAAGTATGTAAATTGCAATAAAATAAATCTAATCTAATTGACGATAATTAAAATGACAAGTATTGAAAAGCTACCTAACTAAACTTAGAAACTAGCTAATAACAATATAGTAAACTATCTAAGAACAATAATACAATGACGATAAAGTAAACTATCTAAACAACAATAAAATAAAATATCTAAAACGGTAAAATAAACTATCTAATCAAATTGATATAGTGAAAGAGAAATACATGTAAAATGATTTAAAAGTTTTATTGATACCAACATTAGAATTACTACGATTGTCTAAGCCTTGTAGCGGTATATTCCTCTCGGATTCGTACCGACCTTTTAGTGGGTCCTAAAGTCCTCTCAGCCTGGTTAGGTCACTAAACCCCTATTGGCAGTCCTAATTCCCATCCCAACTCTCGTTATAGACGGAAATTGACTAATACAAACAATTGTTCATGGCCACTAAACAAAGTTATAGAATTTGGCATAACCAAAGGAAGAAACAACTAGGTGGTTCTATTGGTATCGACTCTTCTTTCAATTCATTTTAACTAGTAAATCATTTCAATACTACAATTCTATTTATTGTATTTACACAATGATAATCTTACAATGTTAGAATTAATCTAATTTATGTAATTAAGTAAATTAATAGGAAAAAGATGTAGGAAATTAAACTATGAAATATAAATACTAAAGTGATTAAGGTGATTATATTAATAATGATTCTAGTGATGAATTCTATAATTATATGATTAGGCAAAATAAAAGATGGCATAATAGACAATATTTTAGTTTCAACTAGATTGCTTTTACATTGATTTCCTAACCACAATAATATGAGAACAAGACTAATTAGATTAAGGTTCATGATGAAAATTGCATAAGTAAATTAAGGATAGAGAATTACCAAAATCGGAATGCAAATTATGTAGAAAATAAAGTAAAGAACAGTTATCCAACCCAATAACAAAAGCTTATAAAAACAGCAGAGAAACACTAAGAAGTTGCATAAACTATATTCTAAAACTTGTATGGAAGAAATAAACTATTAGATTATTGTAAAGGTATGCTAAAGTGTATATAATTGTATGCTAATTGTTGTGATGATCATTGGCTTTTATAGGGCTGCATGGCTGCTGCATCTCGTCCAAATTCATACCCTAGACAAAGCCTTTAATCACTCATTTAAGCTTGGTAGAAGAAGAGCCAAGTAACGCTCATCTGCAAACATACCCGATCGGGTAAGTGGAAATCCGATCGGGGAAGTGTGCAAGATGGATTTTTTCCGTCTTTTCCAATTTCATCTTTGGGCACGGAATCCTATGCCTTGGTCTTGCTCAATGCAATACATAATTGGGCTTGGGCTAGTCTTCCTTTGACTTGGGTTGATGTTTGCTTTTGAAGTTCAAAGTCAAAATCCAAGATGAGTCCATTCGAGGAAGGATGTAGCGGAATCGTAATCAAATCGTGAAATGGCTATCATCGGTTCCTCGTAAACACGTATTCTAGTGCCTTTGTTCCATAAAGTAGGAAAATATAGCAAAACCGCTTCATTTCCTATAAAACGAGTCAAAACACGCAAAACAACTAGAATAGTAATATTAGCTCGTTAATCACTTAACAAAGTGCATAAATCGTATAGAAATCGATCTAAAACGGGGGATAAATTAGTACAAAATATCACTTTTCAGAAGGCTAACTTCCTCATCTTAGGTCAAACAACTGAAGCAAATGAACTAGTGTTTTGTAAGACTCTTTTATTTTTTGTTATTGTCTCTTGAATATTGATTTTTATTCTCAACTCATTGTTAAGATTATTGATAGTTCTTGCTAGTTTGATCACCTAGTTTGTCTTATCTCTAATCTATTGCTAGTTTAGGAATTTGAATATTTTGTTGACTTGCCTAGACATTGGTATCAACTATAGTTCATCAATTTGTATGCTTTTTATCGGTGTTGGATTGTAGGAGAATATTTATCTTATGAATTAAAGTGTAGAACCGCTTGTGTATGCATTTGTTCATCTTTGTTGGCTTCTCTAGTTATAACCTATGGTATGATTGAATTGAGATACGCTTGGACTAGATTGTCATCGCCATAAAGGTTGCTTATGTGCGTTTTTTGCAGTGAATGACGAAAAAGTAAGGAGAAGTAGAAACTTATGTTCTCACAATAAAGTATTTAAGAGTAATTAGAGTCTAAAACAGTTAACGATCAAACCTAACTCATTTGTGGAAATTGCAAGACCCAAGATCTTTTTAGAATTTGATTTTACTACAATATTATAATAAATTAGTTTGTTAGACTTAGACTCATAAGTACAAATACCCCCCAATTTGGTTACCTTAGAACTAGTTGCATAAACTCACAATAAACAAACACCTTCCTTGTGGGATCGACCCCTACTTACACTTACTACTAGTTTGAGTTTTTAGTGGATAAAAATACTAATTTGGAGACTCGCGACAAGTGCATCTAGCAGTACGTCAAAAGGTGCGACACATGTCAAAGACACGCAACAATTAGGCACCAACTAGCGGAACCTTTGCATCCCGTGATTTCCCCCTTGCCCTTCATGAAATAGAGGATGGATATAGTGGGAAAACTACCAAGGGTGCCTGGAAACAGAGTCTGAAAGTCCATAGACCTTAATTAGACTTCTCTAATTATTTACTAAATTACTTTTTAATTTAGTTTATAATGATCTATGTAACATGCATGCAAATATAAAGACATTTATATAAGAGAAGAAATTTCCTCACATTGATGTGGAAAATATAAGGGCACAACAAGAACTCCTTCTTGTTGATCTTGAGCTACAAATATGGTTGAACACAAATAATCTCCAAGGTAGAAGATCTCCTCTAAGTTGCACCAAGATTAACCCAAATAATCTACCCTTATTATTAACTAGATAATAAGATAGATATAATACTACTAATACTAGACTATATTACTACACTAGTAATACTTAGTAAATATTAGTATATGAGAGTTTTAGAGAGAAGTTTAGTTTTGAGAGATGTATGGAAAAATAAGAATGAACTTGTGAAGGAATGAACAACAATTGTTCTCCTTTTATAGCCAAGAGGGCCGGTTTTTTCATCACAAAATGGTGATGTTTTCTTCTTATTTTATTGCCATGTAAGGTGGTAATGTGTTGTAGTGAATAAAATGATATCATGTTAACTATTCATGTCATAAGCATATGTTGCTTATGAGTATGAATAAGAACAACCATCATCACCATTTGACTTCACCATAACCGGCCATGTGAGCCTCAATTTGATCCATTTTGATTTTTGATATTTGTCCCACAAATACTTATTAATCATATGCTTAATTATCTTGTATAATTAAGTGTTAATTTGATCATATAACAATTATATGACACAAATAAATGAATAATATGTACTTAACATTTTAAGTAGTATTCTACCATTATATCAATATATAATGGGTCCCACAATGCTTAGTTAATTTATTTTACAACTCTTTGTAAATATAATTAACTAATTACCTCTATCTCAAAACCTCAACTAATTTAGTAATTTAACGATTAATTACTAAGTTAAATCTTATTTAATCGTATTAAAATAAGATATAAATTTATTAGTCAATTATCGCATAATTGAAAAATAAACTTAATTGAATTTGAGTTCTTAACTCAATTTCTAACAATTAACTCTCATACATATCGAATATATGTAATGTACTAATTAACTGTATCGTATACAAATAATTAGTTACTATTTGGATTTCATCCTTTAGGTGTGACCGAAAGGGATCAGTTGATCACCGCCGTCATACGACAATAACGTCAAACTCTAGTCAGCCAACCGTTATTGATTTACGTTAATCAACTGACTAATCATATATATAGTCAATAAATATCCCAATTATATTCCTTAATAAGATTCATTATGTGGCGCACTATTGTGGAGGACACCTACTCCAACAATCTCCCACTTGTCTGACACAAGTGTGCGTCACCGATTCTCTTGTCTCTTTATCACATCTCCCACTCAACGCAAGGTGTCTTCCAGGTCGCACTTGCGATTGACAATATCTAGAGTGGTTTTCTCGATAGGGAGAGTAACTGTCTGACCGGAAAATCTACCATAGATCTCTTTCCGAGCGTGGCCACGCATTTACAGTAACTTCTCCTCGAGTGGCCTAAAGATGTTTTTACCCAACGTGGGTGGACAATTCCTGTTGATCCATCTACTCTGTATGATGCAGATCACCATGATCCAGAAGAAGTCCATCGGCCTCCTTTTACGGCACGACCTAGAACATCAACCAAAACCAATCGGAAACTGCACCGACTCAGATAGACGGTCGCCAGTCAAAAGAATCGACTTATAGGAATAAGACAGAAGACCCTGCCACAACCAGGCATCAAATATTTGATTTAAGGGTCTCTACAATGTCACTGTCCGACAGAGTGTCATACAGTCTGTCTATGTAAACGACCAGTCATCTCCATGACCCCATGGTGCTGAACCAACCATCGATCGACTTACAATCTAGTCATTTCGAGACGTCACCTCATTGAGTGACTAGGGACAAAATACTAAGTTCGTCCTATTCACTTGAATAGGGTCCAACAATCTATTCGGATAAACAAAGTATTAAATTTAGTCAAACTAAATAAAAGAGTTAAAATAAAACTCGAACAATGAATGCCATTATCACATATGAAATAATTAATACAACATTCAATTATTACATATTACATAATCTAAAGAATTCTGGCACACGTCTCAATCCCATTGTGACGACATGACCATCATGCTTAGCCTTTGATAAAGGCTTGGTTAAAGGATCAGCAATGTTGTCATCTGTCCCAACCTTACAAATGTCAATTTCCTTTCTGTCCACGTAATCTCTAATTACATGATATTTCCTAAGTACATGTCTAGACTTGTTACTAGACTTGGGCTCTTTTGCTTGAAAAATAGCCCCACTGTTATCACAATAAATTGTGATAGGATCTTTGGCAGTAGGGACTACTGTTAGTCCTTCCAAAAATTGTCGAATCCACACAGCTTCAGCTTCACGCTGCAAGGTACTCTGCTTCTGTTGTAGAATCCGCTGTAACGCTTTGCTTGAAACTCTTCCAGCAAACAGCTCCTCCATTCATCATATAAACGTAGCCGGATTGGGATTTCATATCATCCCTATCTGTTTGGAAACTGGCATCTGTGTAACCCTTTACACGTAACTCAGTCTCGCCTCCAAACACTAAGAACGAATCCTTGGTCCTTCTTAAGTACTTAAGGATGTTCTTTACGGCTATCCAGTGACTATCACCTGGATTTGCTTGGTAACGACTTGTCATGCTCAAAGCATATGCAACGTCGGGACGAGTGCACATCATAGCATACATGATTGATCAAACAGCTGATGCGTAAGGGATCAATTTCATGCGTTCAATCTCCTCGGGTTTCGTAGGGCACTCTGACTTGCTCAAAGTGATCCCACTTCCCATAGGAATAAAGCCTCTCTTAGAGTCTTTCATGTTGAACCGAGCAAGATCTTATCAATATAGAGGGGGGCTCTCTTGACTTAATGCTAGTATCCTTTAGATCTATCCCTATAGATCCGGATACCTAAGATGCGCTGGGCCTCTCCTAAGTCTTTTATTTGGAAATGTATTCCTAGCCACTCCTTTACAGCAGTGAGCATTGGAATATCATTCCCAATGAGTAGTATGTCATCTACATACAAGACTAGAAAAGTTACTTTACTCCCACTAAACTTCATGTATAAACACGGTTCCTCGACACTTCGAGTGAAACCATTTTGTTTAATTACATGATCGAAACGATGATTCCAACTCCTGGCTGCTTGCTTAAGACCATAGATGGATCTCTTAAGTTTGCATACCTTCTTAGGGTTTGATGGATCCACAAAACCTTCAGGTTGTGTCATGTACACTTCCGCTTCTAGAATCCCATTCAAGAAGGCGGTTTTGACATCCATTTGCCAAATCTCATAATTATGAAATGCGGCAACCGCTAAGATAATCCTTATGGATCGAAGCATGGCGACTGGGGTGAAGGTTTCGTCATAGTGAAGACCATGAACGTGGGTGAAACCTTTTGCCACCAATCTAGCTTTAAACAGCATTATTGTTATGTCTATGCCACTTTTGTCTTATAGATCCCACTTACACTGAAGAGTCGTACCTCCTTAGTAAATCACCAAGTCCCATCTTATTGTCGTACATAGAAATCCATTCGTTGCATGGCTCCTATCCATATTTGATTCGACTAGAAATGGCGTGCTTTGTCGGGAGTAGGTTTCGTTACTTCAAAAGTAACACATTATAGTCATCACCTTCCTCTATAATACCAAGGTATCTATCATGTTGATGACTAATTCTGCTTGACCTCCTAGGTTCCGAAGGAATAATGACCGTACCAGACGAAGAGGGAACGTTTTCCTCGTCGTCCTTTTCGGTTTGTGGCTCTTGGACTTCATCAAGTTCAAATTTTCTCCCACTCTGTCTTTTAGAAATAAAATCACTTTCTAAAAAGACTGCATCAC